>JALPQI010027896.1:0-16250 GCA_025490895.1 Thaumatotibia leucotreta | reverse complement strand
ACTTTCCATAGCATCTGACGTCTTTGATACATCGTGAAACACGTTCGAAGATTTTTTTTTACGTTAATACTAGCTAACATCAATAATTATATGTCATTGATGTACGGTCAGTAACAAAAAGTCATGTACCTATCCACTTTTTCACCTCAGTACCTTACCTACAACACAACCCTTAATTAATTTAGCTTAAAACTGTCCAGGTTTATTTGTATAAGAATATCCGATGGTATTTATTTATTTTATACCTACTCGAAAAACTTATTCACTCGAGCCGTGTCTTCATTAGCTGTCACCAGTGTTGTAAAAAAAAATATTTTTCTAGTTTTTATTGTACAACTTTGTTGGCACGATTAATATGTATACCTGTACCAAATTGCAGATTTCTAGTATTAACGGCCACTGAGCTATGCTGCGGACAGACGGACATGGCGAAACTATAAGGGTTTCGCTTCTGCCATTTTGGCTACGGAACCCTAAAAACAAACACAAATATTGTCAACGCAATACCTTCACGCCTCAAAATGCAACTAAAGCGAAAACAAAATATAACTGTATTAATTTCACTCATTAGTAGACAGCTTTGAAAGATGTTTTCGCAGCAAAGTTCCAGAGACAATGTTTCCTTTACTCGAAGCTAATGTTTATTCTTTAACTTTGTTAAATATACGAGTAACAACGAAAATGTTGGCAGAGGAAACAGTACGAGTACTTCGCTTGAGATTTCATTATACTTAATTAGGAGGTGCATTTTGTGGATTGGTGTTTATGTTAACCTAGCAAACTAACTTTTCCTAACTAGTGCGGAAAATTAAACTTTGCGCACGCTTCACGTGCGTAAATTTCTTTTCTTAAGACGCTTGTTATGAAAAAAGTCCTTCGATACACGTGTAAAAACTTCTTTTTAACTCGTGTGATTGTCACCCTCGTTTCACTCGGGCTCCAACTTTCACCCTTGTCGAAAAAAATTTTTTTTGCACTTGTATCGAAATATACTATTAACGGTTTCAGCCAGGAATCGGATACCGGTTTTTGCTCCATACAAAAGAACAGTTCGAATTCCGTTCTTTTTCGTTCTTCGGTTTATATTTTTTTTGTTAATGGAGTAATTCAAATATATGATGTTAATAGACACATAAAATGTTGAATACTACATAAAGAATGTAAAACATTTTAAAATGTGTTAGTTTTTAGTAAAACGTCCCACTTTGTCGCTTACCATAAAGACGTGATTGCCTTGTATCTTCATATGAATAAACTGACAAAGCGGCTTTATGGCAAACGACGAAGTGGGACGTTTTTTTAAACTCACTCACAAATATTGAGCTATTTCGAGATTTTCGATGTTTTTCTAAAAAAACCGGTTCCGATCCCTGGCTTAAGCAGCTTGAGTTAGTAAGGTAAGCTGGAGGTCCCGGATTCCAATCTTGATAAAGGCATATTATTAGGCGGATATTTCCTGAGTTAAAAGTGTAAAAAAACAGTTTTACTGTTATAACTATTACCACTTATTATTTTTACCTACTCCTCATCACTACATAGTATAAAATAAAGTCACTTTTTCTGTCCCTATGTCCCTTTGTACGCTTAAATCTTTAAAACTACGCAACGGATTTTGATGAGATTTTTTTTTGATAGGTAGAGTAATTCAAGAGGAAGGTTTTTATGTAGGTATAGTACCCGTGCGAAGCCGGGGCGGGTCGCTAGTTGTTAGACTATTTCATCCCGGATCGTCGATAGAGTTGCGTAGGGATATGGATTCGACACGTAGATACCCTTTGGAGAAATAAGCTGTGTTGTTCACCATCTTGCGCGGGTACAATAACGGTTTTGAACCGATCCCAATATACCGAATAGATTGAGACTATTGTAAATGCAATAAAAAAAATGGATTATGTAGATAGGCTACCAAGTGATATTAATTTTGTATTTTTTTTAATACCACGTCGGTGGCAAACAAGTATACGGCCCGCCTGGTGGAAAGCAGTCACCGTAGCCTATGGGCGCCTGCAACCCCAGAGGTGTCACATGCACGTTGCCGACTCAATAAGAACTTGTACACTCCTCTTTTGAAGAACCTAGTTATCCTTATAAACCTTCGGATGGGTGGTGTTTTTAAAAAATTGGTCTATGCCTATCGGAGTCAGCCCACTCGTTGGATTCCGTACCACGCTGTCAAAGGAAAAAATCAACACATGTGTATGACTCTAAACAAAAATACTGCCATGGCTATTCGTTCAGCTTTTTATGGGTCAAAATTATTTTCGTTGTCTTGTTTCATACCACTCTGTCACGCCTTTAATTGCTGTTTCGACTCAGTATATAAAAAAAATCCGGTGCACTTGTATTTCTTTTTTACGCTAGATTTTAATCCATAAATCAAAAATTTAAATCAAAACATCATCTTATACAAAAATCACAACTGTGTCACGTTTTTTAGGGACATAAAAAAAGACAACGGAAAGCATTTTGACCCTTATGCTAAATTCACTACTATAAATAATGATTCATCAGCGGATTTTAATACAGCTTGTACCTTTATATTTCTTTGTTCATACAACTGCAAACAATGACATATTATCTAAAATAATAACGTTATTACCCAATTATGCATTCCATCCTTGTAGCGCCGATTATCCTTGGCGTGTCATATTCCGAATGCTTATTGTTCTCTCGCGGGCCAGAGGCTCGACATACAAGCAAAAAAAAGTACAAATTTAAAAGACCATTAAGACCGAGTAGCCGAGCGGTACAGGCATCAGCCGCGAAAGCTGAGTTCGTGGGTTTGATTTCCACCTCGGACGTTGGTGATCTTGGTCTATTTTTCTTTGGTTTTGACATCCAATATTAATATTAATATAAACATACCAAAATCACCAACGTCCGAGGTGAAAATCATCCAATATTTATAATTTAAAAAGAGTAATTACCACAGATTTAGGTGGTAACTACTGAAAAAAATTGATAGACTATTTTAGAGAAATTATTTTAATAAAGCGCTCTGAGGCATAGTATTGCGTTTGATGCATCGGTATCGCATGGGATCCACGCATGTATACTATGTATAGGTACCAATCTTCAGTAAAATCCAATAAAAATGTAAAATATGGCTAACTTTCCTTAGCTTTTGACGTCTTTAACACATATCATGAAACACGTTCGCGGATATATTTTTAAGTTAATACTTACTAAATAATTATCAATAATTTCAACTATAAATGTATGTAACTGATGACCTGGTGAAGGTCGCAGGAGTCCGCTGGATGCAGGTGGCACAGGACCGGTCATTTTGGCAATCTTTGGGGGAGGCCTATGTTCAGCAGTGGACGTCTTTCGGCTGATATGATGATGATGATAAATGTATGTTGTGAACTCAAGTTTTAAGCAATAGAACAAATGCTCGAAATTTACCTACTTGTATCACGTTTCACAGGTTTTCAACTCATGCGTGTACTAAAATACTCGTATAGACACGTCAAAAAATATGTACACATCTCAGAACGTATGTCCAAAGCACAAGGTTCAAAATTGTCAACATGTTATTGGACCGCACGCAGTGCAATGGGAACGCGGCCTTGTGCAACTATGGTTCGAAAGCGCGCCTTCCGTGTTTTGTTTTCTATTCAAATTAGGCTAACCCCATAGGAATAGGGCTAAACCTGTGGGATTGTTCTCAATTTCCTGGATCACTATCGAGTCTATGCAGAAATTAAAGGCTTCTGGCTACAAGGCACGCCTTTACATCTCACGTGCCTTCACTTTCCAAACTCTGACAAGAATGTCTAAATGTAAGTATTGTAGATACACGTAATTGGACCCTTAGGCCGTACTAGAACCATATCTAAATCACAAGTACTGCGAGACGTCTTACAATCTGATATACGCCGTGTTTTTATTGTTAATTTTTATTAATTATTATTAATTTAACAGGCTGCTTGGTACGTTAATGGGAGCTACCTGGTACCTGGTATATAGCATATAGCTTTTAGTCCTGTTTTGTGTTTGTCCTGTCCTGTGTTTTCATACATAATAACTGAAATGGTAAGTGTGAGAGAACCTTAAGAATGACACAAAAGTTAATTTCAGGTGACTGACGGCACATGTCAAAATAAGTAGCATCAGGATGTAATAAAGGTTGCAAAACACTTGTTCAGTCATTAAACTTATTTTTTTAATAGCTCAATAACAGTAAGAGTTAATATACTAGTTTTTTAAAAGCATTGATTATTTTTGACCTAAATAAGCTTCCCTTTAATTTAACGGAAATCAATAAAAACACGGTGTATAACTTCACTTTGACATCGTTCCCATGTGGCCTATGTTTCCAAAAGGTTGACTGTACATAACCTATTTAAAACTTCCTGGAACCATAAGCGTTTGAAGCCCACAAATTGATGATAAAATTTTGCTATCCCCAGTACGTAGAATTTAATTTAGATTTTCAATCACGCTTTGGAAGCGTTGCCAAAATGAAATGTTGAAATAAAACCTAAAACTCATAGTAAGTCAACAAATCTGCAAAAGAGATAAAATAACTGTAAATTAAAAAAAAGAACAAAGAAAGACCTTTCGAAAGACCACAGTCACCAGTGTATTGAACATTTTTAAATGATGAATGCATTTGGAAAAGCCTTATGTCCTGGCCACGACATTGGTCTAAGGCGACCGGTAGGGCGGAGAACCATAAGTGCCAGAGGGAAATCCGATATCGGCCTCTCGCTCGAACTCCTGGATTTCCTCGCCGCTGGTCGCCTTAGGCCAATGTCGTGGCCAGGCCATTAATTTGGTCTTCATTTGAAAGATATTGACTACGATTAGAGCAGCAACAAACTTTGAAAAAGACTCCTATGTGTGTTTTAAGCAGTTGCAAAACCGTAACAAAATTTACGCAATCGTGTTTTTTTTTTATATGGCCTGAACTATGTACCTATGGCCTATGGCCAAAATTTTTTTGCAATTGCCCCTTATTGAACTGTCAATGACTATCTACGATTGAGACATCCATTTTCAATAGTATATTTATGCAGATTCACACTACAAATGTTATACCTACATTGTTAAAACCATGACATATCTCAGGTGCCTCCACTTTCCAAACTCTGACAAGAATATCTAAATGTAAGTATTGTAGATACACGCAATTGGAACCTTAGGCCACACTAGACCATATCTAAATCACAAGTACTGCAAGACGTCTTACAATCTGATATACACCGTGTTTTTATTGTTAATTTTTATTAATTATTATTAATTTAACAGGCTGCTTGGTACGTTAATGGGAGCTACCTGGTATGTATATAGCATATAACTTTTAGTCCAACTCGAAATTTTTTTTTTTTGTTTTCATACATAATAAATGAAATGGTAAGTGTGAGAGAACCTTAAGAATAACACAAAAATTAATTTCAGGTGACTGACGGCACATGTCAAAATAAGTAGCATTAGGATGTAATAAAGGTTGCAATACACTTATTCAGTCATCAAACTTATTTTTTGAATAGCTCAATAACAGTAAGAGTTAAGATAGGTACTAGTTTCTTAAAGAAATTTATTATTTTTGACCTAAATAAGCTTCCCTTTAATTTAACGGAAATCAATAAAAACACGGTGTATAACTTCACTTTGACATAGTTCCCATGTGGCCTATGTTTCCAAAAGGTTGACTGTACATAACCTATTTAAAACTTCCTGGAACCATAAGCGTTTGAAGCCCACAAATTGATGATACAATTTTGCTATCCCTAGTACATAGAATTTAATTTAGATTTTCAATCACGCTTTGGAAGCGTTGCCAAAATGAAATGTTGAAATAAAACCTAAAACTCATAGTCAACAAATCTGCAAAAGAGATAAAGTAACTGTAAATTTAAAAAAAAGAACAAAGAAAGACCTTTCGAAAGACCACAGTCACCAGTGTATTGAACATTTTTAAATGATGAATGTATTTGGAAAAGCCTTATGTCCTGGCCACGACATTGGTCTAAGGCGACCGGTAGGGCGGAGAACCATAAGTGCCAGAGGGAAATCCGATATCGGCCTCTCGCTCGAACTCCTGGATTTCCTCGCCGCTGGTCGCCTTAGGCCAATGTTGTGGCCAGGTCATTAATTTGGTCTTCATTTGAAAGATATTGACCACGAGTCGAGCAGCAACAAACTTTGAAAAGGACTCCTGTGTGTGTTTTAAGCAGTTGCAAAATCGTAACAAAATTTACGCGATCGTGATTTTTTTTTGACTATGGCCTTACTGTGTACCTATGGCCGATGGCCTAAATTTTTTTGCAATTGCCCCTTATTGAACTGTCAATGACTATCGACGATTGAGACATCCATTTTCAATAGTAACTTTATGCAGATTCACACTACAAATGTTATACCTACATTGTTATCACTAGCAGACAGAAGAATACGAACACAAAAACAGAATCACATATTTAGCATCTCAATAAACAGGTTATAAACAAAGTACTCATAATTATCAACTTCCGAATCCCGATCACATTTCCTCAATTACTTGTACAATTTCTAATTAGTATCAATGTAACATGTCGATGAACTAAACAATGAGATTTCAATAATTACAATAATTGTGCGCGTAAAAACGGATGCGCAAGAGTGATATAAAGAGTCGAGATGCGCGGAGACACATCAATTGAGAGGTGATACGGATCGCAGCGTGTGCTCTCGCGTTTTTAACATGAATTATTTGGTGAGATCATTTAAATATTTGATTTAATCCTTAAATTGACAAAAAATATCGTTCGTAGGATAGGTTGTAGTGACAAAAAAATTACGTTTTAAAAAAAATGCAAAAAGTGGTTGTTTTAAAAAATATGTGCATTGTAATATACACTACCAAGTTAAGGGTTAAATAAAATTGTTTAGCAAAGTGCAGTGAGAAGTGAAAAATAACGAAACAATCGGTTTTCGACTTTTAAATTAAAAAAAATGTGTGATGCAGGTATGTGGTGACTCAGTCACCCTTAGACCACAAACCCTGTGAAGTGTCCGAAACGTCGGGATGTAGTTAAATTAATTAATATACGCGATATAATCCGTTTAAATCGTTTTATTTCATGAATAACTATCTCGGCTAATGTTGTGTGGTTTGAAAAAAGTTCGTATGTTTTTTTTAGTGTTCCGCGTTTATTTAAAATTATATATTGATGGCTCATACTAGAACGAGCTGTGTGCTATCTGGCTGTCATGGTTACCCCATCGGCTATTACTTAGATACCTACCTACTTAGAATAACCTAATTTTACTACTATTAAGTAATCTGTGTAAAATTACGATCACGGTCCGGAGCGGGATGATTCTTTGTGAGTTTTCTATTGTCGTCGTATTTTTTTGGGAATTAAGGATAACTCATCGCTTTTCAATTCAATTCAATTTTATTTATGAAATACTAATTTATTAGAATACTGTAATTAATATTCTAAGACACCGAGAAGCTTACATAAAAGTCAAAATACACAACATAAAAATACAGTCATTAAAATAATATACAAATTGAAATGTCCCTAAAATCGATTAATTAAAATATTCAGCATAGAAAATTTGTCTTTGTTCAGCAGTAGATATCAACATAAAGGAATGATGACAAGGTATAGGATATATTTAAGTATAAGACACTTCGAAAAAGAAGAATATCTGCGGCCCTACCGCGAAAAACGAAATTCGTAAATTTCGAGGATTTGTCTCTCTCACTCTAATGACGCCTTCGTTTAAGTGACAGAGAAAAATCGTCAAATTTACGAATTTCGATTTTCGCGGTAGTAGGCCTGTAAACACAGCCGGGAAAAGTATTTTAGCTATTCGCAATCAATAAATAATGCTAAATATTTTATCAACATAATCAAATTAATTTGTAGATATCCATTATATCCTATGTAAACGATAATCGCAGGTTTATAAATGGATTAGCCTCTTATCCGTTCGACTTGTTACTTTCAACTATTTCGTATGCCTACTGTGAAAAGTTTCGAGCATTTGTCTCTGTCACTATAACCTAAAGCATCATTGGAGTGACGGAGATAGATGACCGAAATTTTCGTTTTTCGAAATTCGCAGTAAACCTTCAGATAACCGCTCTATTTCACAGTATTGATAGAAGATAATTGCGTCAATTAACTGTAATGGAATTTAGGATTAGTCGACACACGTGGTCGCTGAGCAAATTGATCAATAAATCAATCAGAGCTGCCAAATGCTAACTACATTTCGAATTCATCAATTTTCACTTATTACGTATTTAATGACATCTTACGTCCCAAAAATATGTAACGTGGAGGGAATGTACACTAAGTACAGTTGGGTTCAAAATTACGTGGACAGTTTATGAATGAATTCATTCATAAATCGTCCATGCAATTCTGAACGCCACTGTACCTTAAAGTTTTTAGGTTTGTTTTACATTTTTATGTTTACATGATTGATAAATGAATGATCATATATCAATCATGATTGATCTTAGCCGGCAGTAAGAATACATTTGTCACCACCCCAACTCCTCCTGCGGGTGTCGTAAGAGTCGACTAAGGGATTGAAGTGTCACTGACCATTATTTGATAAAATATTGATGATGGGCCGCAGGATCATCATAGTGGACACAATACTGCGATCGCCAATCCGCTTGCCCAGCGTGGCGATATGGGCATTTACCTCCTAATGCGTCCATGCGCATAGTTAATAGGAGAGGCCTAAGTCCAGCAGTGGACTTGATAGGCTGATGATGTGATTGATACATAAATATTTATTACCTTGTACAACAAGCTTTACTAAAGACTGTCCTTGCAAATTCGTGGAAAACTTATCATGGCCCGTGGCTCGCAGGCGCAGTACCTATAACTTAATTTAATGGTGCGAAAATCATAATTTAAGGCCGGCAACTCGGCATTTTCGGTTAAATGCATCTCCTTTATACTCTTTACGGGGTATTGTAGCACGATTCGGTGTAAATCTGGGTATTTTCAACGGCTTAAAACGGTAAGAGTTACTTACCTTTTATTTTAAAAGACTCTTTTATTTATTTTCAAGTTGAAAATTAAACATCTGCCCTATAAGTCTCTTCCAATGTTCCCATAATATATTAATTATCCAAAAAGTATCTTTCGTAAAATAACACATTCGTTTTAGTCGTATCATTTTCTTGAAACAGAAAAATGCTACCGCTATCGCGCTATTGACGACTTTTTGTCTTGCTTCGTAGTATTTGTACCCTCAAATTTTAGCAACATTTTGAACTACCAGCTGCACCTACTCGTATTAGACAACCTATTGTTTTGTATTAATCCTTTTCTAGTTCTATTTTTATAACGGTATTATTAGCATTACAAAAATATACTTACACTGCGACCATATATAATGGACGTCTAACGCCAGCTCAAAAATACCCCCAAAAGCAATTGTTCAATTGTGCCAAGATGGGCAGGACAATAGCGCTTTTCTTAACACCGCGCATTTTTCGGCGCAACAACTTTGACAAATGTTTATAGAATATAGCCAATCAAAACTTTGATGAACCAATCATAACTGTTTTTAAATGGCGGTTTAAGTTTTTATAGGTTGATATTGACATTCATTACTGTGATGCATTGAAGAGGGGGCGACACTTGTCCACTAAAATTCAGGACCGTTTTTGAAAGGCAATTTAATATGGCGTGCGGCTTCCATGTTTCATTTGTTCGTAGTACTTACACAATTATGGCAAAAAATATACCTATACGGTACAATACAGTACGACTATTTTTTTTTTCAGAACATAATTTTAATATCATGCTCGCTGGCCGCGGCGGCGGCGCAAAGACTAGAAGAGTCCAATACTGATGGACAGAGACGCAGCACTGGCGGCTACGGCCTGTTCAGACCCGGCTACAACGCTGGCTACGGCGGCGGGTATAACAGGTTCGTATTCGTACATATACATACACCAGCTTCTTCTTCTTCTTCAAAAGGGATCAAATGATTATACTAAATTATTTTCTGCCAGTGCCTTGCCACTTCTACTCCTCGGGGAGTAGCTTTTGCCAGATGTCCCGAAGTGCACGTAATTGGACACTGAACTGTGTTTTGTTGTTTGTCAATGGCACACTCACAGAGGATGTCACTTTGTTCCGGGCCGATTCCCCACTTCAGGAGATTGTCTTTCGATCGGTCGATATCCCAACTGACCAGTGATCACTGGCATAAAGTGCATGAATAAGTTAACTGTGTTGGCTATGGGACCATCGAGCACCGATTTAATGTAGAAGTCTACAATCCAACAAGGACAAACAGAGACGCAGCGGCGAGAGTCTAACACGAATGGACAGAGACACAGCACTGGCGGCTACCGTTTGTTCAGACCTGGCTACAACGCTGGTTACGGGAGCGGGTATATCAGGTTCGTACTTACACAAACCCCAAAACAGTTGACTGTATAATCGTGACTCTTATTGTAATAAGCATAAAGTAGCCGAACAGTTAGTTGACTGTGTTAGTTGGCGCAGCGGTTAGAAGAGTCCAATACTCATGGACAGAGACGCATTACTGGCGGCTACGGCCTGTTCAGACCCGGCTACAACGCTGGCTACATAATAATAATTTAATAATAATTTTTATTTTCAAGTAAATTACACTCATATGTAGTTAGTATAACTTAAGTTTAAGTGTTAGTAAAAACTAATGCTAGTTATAGGTTACTGGTGCATGCAACATATCACAGTGCACCAGATAAGGGGAATCAAGTCTATCCCCTATCATGCGTAGAATGTTGTTGGGACTGCCGCGGACCCGGCGCACCAGAGATGCGGCCCTTTTACGCATAGTGGCATAAAAGCAGTCGACTCTCGCTTCGGCAAACATGCCTGATGCGCTACAGAAACGAGGCAGTCCCACCAACACCCGGAACGCATTGTTGAACTGAACCCGGAGGGCCCCGTAGGCCCGTTTCGTGTACTTCAGCCACAAACTGCATGTATAAAGGGAGGTGCAGTAGGCTCTGAATAAGGTTATCTTCACCTCCCTCGAACAACGCCCGAACTTGCGGGCTAACATGTTGACTCTTACCGCTAGAGCCCTCCGTTCTCGTTCTATGTCAGTATCATCTTTGAGGTCCCACGTAACCCAATGGCCCAAATATTTAAAAGCATCAACCCTGTCCAGAGGCACGCCATTAAGGTTGATGCGTGGCACTTCCACCGTTCGGCTTCGTCCGACCTCAAAGATCAAATATTGGCTTTTAGACACATTATATTTAAGCCCGTGACTCCTGACATAAGTTTCACACACTCGCAGTAGTTTCCTAATGCCACACACCGACGCGCTCAGCAGAACCATGTCGTCGGCATAGCTGATATTGTTAATGCATACATCATCAATGTGACAGCCAACATGCATTCTGCTGAGCGCCTCGAGTAGGCCATTAATGTATAAATTAAACAATGTAGGAGAGCTTAACCCTCCCTGTCGTACTCCACATTCCAATTTATACTGGTCAGATAGAGTATCTGCCCATCTAACACTGTTGACCTGGTTTCCATACCAGTACCTGAAAATGCGAATGGTTTCGGTAGGGAGATTAATAGCTTTCAGTTTATTCCACATTATCTCGTAGGAAACCAGGTCAAAAGCCTTAGATAGGTCGAGGAAACAAGCATAAACCGGCGTATTTCTGTCTGTGTAGTATTTGATAGTGTGCTTAAGACACAGGATTGCACTTTCCGTGGATAGCCCCGGGCGGAAACCAAATTGGTTTTGGCTTAATTGCACGTACTTCTGAAGTTGTGTGTTAAGCAAACTATCAAACACCTTTGCGATAATCGTCGCGAGCGAGATGGGCCTATAATTATTAACATCCGACAAGTCACCTGTTTTGTTCTTAATTATAGGCACAACTATAGTTCGCATTAAATCGCCAGGTAAGTAAGAATGTCTTACACATAGGGTGAAAAACATTGCCAACACTCTCGCGACATGTGGACCAGCATGCTGGAGGTGCTCAATGCTGAGGCCATCGTGTCCAGGGGATTTACCTTTAGAAATAGAATTAATGGCCTTAGTCACGTCCTTCGCAGAAAATCCATGTCCAACTACCTCCATGTTGGTCTCAGCATTGGTCACCTCCTCCCCTGGCGCCAAAGTCAAGGGAGACTTAACAAAGAAATGATCTTTGAAGAGATTGGCAATGTCTTTATGGCTATGTTTGCCGTTTACACTTACTGGAAGACCAGACTGAAATTTCATTTTATTCGACTCCTTCCAGAATGAACGAAAATCTTTATTTGCGTGATGTGATGCAATTATGTCCATTTTAATCTGGTTTTCGTGATCCTGACACCATTTCAGGCGCGACTTAAACTTTTTTCGACTCTCATGCATTTCATCAAAAACAAGTCCGGTCTTAGGCTTTCCGTGTAATACCCACGTCTGAAACTTCTGCCTGGCCTCCCCATACACTGTTCTCACATACTTATTCCAGCCGGTTACCTGGTTCTTAACTTTCTTTTTTGCCAAAGAAGATCCTAGGCTTACAATTGCAGCCGATGCGAGAGCAGATACAATGTCATTATAGAGAGCATCTATAATAACCCTATGATCGGTCATACTACATTGACCATCAGCACAAGATTGCAATTCAGGTGGAAAACCAATACCCTTCAAATTATCTTCGCATTTCGCACTATAGCGAGATATCTGATCCATTGTTCTATCTCCCCACAGCACAGATCGATTAGAAAGACAGGTTTGATTGCAACATATTCTAGGCGTAATTGTACTTAGGTCAACCTCTAAAACAATCGGGAAATGATCAGACCAAGTGACATTATATTTAACGTACACATTACGCACCGACGCTAATGCCGCCTGCGTTACAACAAAGTGATCTAACCAGCGTCTACATTGGTAAACATCGCTTATGTATGTATAGGTATCCGACGAAATACCTAACATTTGAATGTCAGCACAACACCAATTCTGTTCCAGGCAATAGTTCATGAGTTCGTCAAAAAACAGTTCGTGTGGATGAGCATTAAAGTCTCCCATAATGTACACTGATTCTATTCCAAATTCATTAATAATACCACTTACCGCTCCGAGGCAGTCCGTAAAATCCGTTAACTTATCTTTGTCGTTCGTCGGCATGTAAATACTCAACACAATAAGCGGCCGGCCATTCGTGAGTACCTTAATGGCACATAATCGCGGATTATTACACTGTATCACTGACACATTGTTAAATATTGCACTCCGCCACAATATGCCGACCCCTCCGTACGGTCGCCCGCGAAGCACACCCGCTGCCGTGTCAACTGCCGATGTTCCCGTAGCACAGAAATCTCTGTCAATATTATTTAGGTAGGGTATTTCATCTGGCAATAACCACGTCTCCTGTAGGGCAATTACGTCCGATGATCGACATAACTCCCTTATGCTATTTACTGAACGCTTTACGCTTTTACAGTTAAAACTCACAAATTTATAGGTTGTAACAGACATTATTTATTTAATATATCTGAATATAGGCTACGGCGGCGGGTATAACAGGTTCGTACTTATACAAACACCAATGATCACTGGCATAAAGTGCATGAATAAGTTAACTGTGTTGGCTATGAGACCATCGAGCACCGATTTAATGTAGAAGTCTACAATCCAACAAGGACAAACAGAGCCGCAGCGGCGAGAGTCTAACAGAGATGCAGCACTGGCGGCTACCGTTTGTTCAAACCTGGCTACAACGCTGGCTACGGGAGCGGATATATCAGGTTCGTACTTACACAAACACCAAAACAGTTGACTGATTAATCGTGACTCTTATTGTAATGAGCATAAAGTACACGAACAGTTAGTTGACTGTGTTAGTTGGCGCAGCGGTTAGAAGAGTCCAACACTGACGGACAGAGACGCATCACTGGCGGCTACGGCCTGTTCAGACCCGGCTACAATGCTGGCTACGGCTGCGGGTATAACAGGTTCGTACATACACAAACACCAAAACAGTTGACTGATTAATCGTGACTCGCACGTGTCAGCGCAGCGGGATTGAGTCTAACATTGATGAACGGAGACTCAGCACTGGCGGATACAGTCTGACACAGCTACGGCAGCTGGTATAACAGCATGAATGCCAAAACAGTTGACTGTCATGAGGACATGACCCTTATTGTAATGGGTATAAAGCACACCAACAGTTAACTGTGTTAGCTATTGGTATTCTCAAGCAACGAGTCAGCGTAGCAGGAAGAGTCCAACACTGATGGACAGATACGCATCACTGGCAGCTACGGCCTGTTCAGACCCGGCTACAACGCTGGCTACGGCGGCGGTTATAACAGGTTCGTATATATACATACGCCAACTTCTTCTTCTTTGTGAAAAGAGATCAAATCATCATCATCACCTCAGCCATAAGACGTCCACTGCTGAACATAGGCCTATACAGGACAAATGATTATTCAGCGAATAGAGTGCAACACCGACAAAGCCCAGAGCACACGTTTCTAGACCACTATAATTGTTTTTTTTTTTTTCGAAAGAACCCCAAAAAACGAGCCAATTGGAAAGAACCGGGATTTTTCCGGTATTTTTAAAAACACCATTCTGACATGCAAACTTTTGTATCGCAAAATTAATGCATTTTCCTTCTATTTACCTATAGCGGTTACGGCGGCGGCTACGGCGGTGGCTACGGGGGCGGCTACCAACCCGGCTACGGCGGCGGCTACCAACCCGGCTACGGCGGCGGCTACCAACCCGGTTACGGCGGTGGCTACCAACCCGGCTACGGGCAGGGGTACCCGGGTGGTTACCCAGGCGGATATCAAGGAGGCTTTGGAGGTATTTCTTGCTCATTTCCGTATTTGTATATGACTATTTAATAAAGTAACGTCGGTTGTTGTTAGTTACACCGCTTACTAACAATATTTATATCTGCATCTCTTGAGTCCTTAATGCCCTATATTTTTACATTGCCCTATAATAGAACATTGTGCAATGAATTATGAGAGGATAAAATACTATTTTATCAGTAGAGTATACTAACTAAGACCGCGCACAATAGTACTACTTAAGTCCATTTCCGCTCTAGTGCCCAAAAGAGTCTCTTTCTGTGCATAATTTACCCTTGAAAAGAGCACTTCCAAAGCATATACAATTATACATTGTAGAAGAATATGTAATAGTAGATTATCAAAAATACGAGTTGCAGATAGGTAAAACTTGAATTAATCTGCATAGAAATGTGTTGAATGTTATACTGTGATAGGTTCTATTTATTCACTTGTTAATATGATTTAAACCTTGCCTACACTCCAAATCCGGGGAAATACCTTTTGGACAGATATTAATTAGGCATTAGTCGTATCTTATCAAAGAGTTGTAAGTACGAGTATGTAGGTATTATTTGCATATTAAATTTATTTGCTATTTCCGCATATAAAATATAGTTCGACATAACACAAAAGATAAAAGGTAATGTCGTAGTAAGCATGAAGAATATGCCTTTTCATGATTTAACCGATTATTAATGGAGCTAAATAAACGGGTGTAGTTTATGCAAAGATATGTGTCATCCAAAAAACATTTTTTTTTTCATGGCAGATTTTGAAAAAATTATGTTTTTTGGGTTGTTGCCTCAATTATTGTTCACAATTACTGGAGAATGAAAAATATGTTCACCCGGGGAAAGCATGACCCTCACTTTTGAAATCGACGAGCAGAGGACTGTAGTAATTATCCTACAAACTGCAAGATTTGAGCCCAATGCGGAATTGTAGTCGGATCACATTAACTCTTCCATGGTTTGCTTTTAGTACTTGCTTTTAATTGAATATAATCTGACTACAGACTTCTACGCTTATGAATAAAGGGGCTAGTTGCTAAGCATTTCAGACATAATTTCGATCTTCGGGCCTTAGACTTGTTTACTGTCGTACAAAAATGTTGTCTTCGCGTATAGATAGTTCCACGAGAGTTGAAGTCACGCACACTTCAACATGTCATGTAAACACACGGGGAATTTAAATTAGTGTTCTTTTTTCGTACTGACAGCAAACCCAATTGCAACTGTAAGATTGACCAAAAAGTTTGTTCAAGGGATTTGCTTCAATATTTTGATGCAAATCATTCATTCATTCGCTAATTTTTTTGCAATTAGTATTTGGATGTGTGCGTAATCATTCATCTCAACTCTGGTGAAATTACCTATACTTATGTTACATGTTACACCACTTACGTTTGGTGTTTTCGTGAAATGTTCATATGTTTACGAATAT
>JALPQI010027891.1:0-13489 GCA_025490895.1 Thaumatotibia leucotreta | reverse complement strand
CAGAAAAACATGGAAGTATAAAATTAAATACTGGAAAGTGCTTATTTTTATCCGACTTCAAACGGGGAGGTTCTCATATAAAAATAATCATACATCGGTCAAAGAATCTTATCTAATTGGCTGGAGTACTTACGGATACACTTCGACCCATTGGGATCTTTTCAAAGAATACGGGTTGGGTGAATATCTAAGCGTTTCAACCGCCTAATTTTGGTGGCATATTTTTTGCCGAAGTTTCTATTCATTACATAGTGCTACATTGTCATTTAAATGAGGCACGGTACCTTATACAAATGACGAAGTATAACATTGAGATGTTTAGAATCTTCGGAAAAATGATGCCACCAAAATTAGGTGGTTGAAACGCTCATATATTCACCCGGTTTAGTTTTTTTTTAACTGTAAGCTGGCCTGTTAAGAAAAGATTTTTAAAATGTTCGCAGGATAAGTGGAATCCAATTTTTTATCTGATTGTCCCTTTTTGCAAGTTTGAGAAAATTAAATTACTGAAAAGCGTTTAGCGTTTCCTGCACTGTATCTCCGTGGGAAAGACTTATTAAATTCTCGAATCTTGGTTTTCCATTAGTTGATTAAGCTTCCGTTGTTCTGTTTAATCCCGGTTCGCAATGAACACTCAAAATAAATATAGACGGCTCTATCTATTTAAACTGCGACTCGAAATTGTCCATTTGGTATTAGAATAGAACAGAAGAGAATATTATAATATTTTTTTGATCACAATAATTACGAATAAAGAACATGTACGCAGGGATCGGTTACCGGTTTTTCTCCATACAAAATAACGGTTTAAATTTCGTTCTTTTTCGTTCTTCGGTCAAAAAATTCTTTGTTAATAGAGTAATAAAAAAATACGATGTTGTTAATTACATAAAATATTGAGTACTACGTAAAGAGTGTAAAATATTTTGAAATATTCAAATATTTCGAATTTAAAAAAAAAAACCGGTTCCGATCCCTGCATGCAAGTTGACACGTAATAAAGACTATAATTATATTAATTGTAAATGCAACTTTATTTGGCCGTATTTTTTTTTATTTTACATTTTTATGTAACAAAAATAGGGCGGGAGTCGCCCGTAGACAACGAACCCTGTAAAGTGTTCGAAACGTCGGGATGAAATTTTTAATAAATATACGTGAGTTTAGTGAGGGGTAAGATGGAACAGTTTTTTTAATGGGGTAAAACAAAAAGTCGTCTTTCTGGCACAGCGTCTGCTGGTAGCTTTTTGTCTTACCCCATTAAAAAGCCGTTTCATCGTACCCCACCTTACTACATTGTGTCTAATAAGCAGTGGTCGGATATCCCGGTGCAACAAGGGGTGAATGACCTCAAACATTAGACTAATATGGATATACCACGGGATTCCACAAAATTACATCCAGTAAAGTTTAGTAATATTTTGTAACGCAAAATAAGTGCATGTACATACAAGCGTTTATTATTATGCGATTTCGACAATTATTTTCAAAGATAGGTTATAAATTTTGTTTAATATTGACCTTAGTACCAAATAGCCTTTTGGTATGAATATTCTTAAATAAAAGAGTTTAGCTTTAAAAATAGAAGCTTTTTACTAAGGCACAATAGGTTCCACTTCTAGAAATTGCGAACGTAAAAAAAACAGAAATATCATATAATCAGGTTCAGAATCAATGATCAGGATTAAAACAATAGCCATACCCAGCCTAAATTAAACATTTTAGGTGAGATCTCCCGCAGATACCTCAAAATTTTATTAATTTAAAGTTAAAGAAAAATTGTATCCAATAACCACTGAATGGTACATGGTCTTCCTGAGGTCATCAATTACTAAGTTAGAAAAAATATACCTGGTTACGGATTAAACATCCTCGTGTATGTAACATAAAATCAAACATTTTTAAGCATGAAGACTTGACACACCTATGCAGACACATTAGAGTAAATATATGTATTTTATGAAAGAATTATGGCTAGTAAGCCAAGTAAAGCAAGTAAAGGTTCTATAAAGTTAAAATAGCATATAATTATTTTCTCTAGATTCTCTATTTTCAATCGATTCCTTTTCACATCTAAAATCCATTTGTACGCCGAAAAAGTCCTTTCCACTTCTAAGGATGTCAGTGGAGCAAATTTGTAAAGAGACACTTTCATCAGGTGCGGTATTATTTGAAATTTGGTCTGCGTATTCTCTAATGTCATCCAAATCTGGATTTCGTGCCATTACTGCTTCTAATTTAATCTGTGTAGTCATATTCAATACTTTTGTAAAGGGGCGTTTTCACAAACCGTTGTTCAAAACACTTTTTTTTAATTCGGACAAGTTTGGGATTGTTCGACTTAGGATCACGAGCTCTTTCAATCCTACTAGGAGAAAAAAAGTGCCCAAAAATGTTTTTTTTTTCCATTACGCTATCGTTTTTATAGACTTTGTATGGTGATAGCGTAATGGAAGAAATTAAAAATGTACGAAAATTGTGGGACAGTTTTTTTCACCTATCAGAATTAAAAGAGCTCGTGATCCTGAGTCGAACAAGCCCAAACTTGTCCGAATTAAAAAAAGTGTTTTGAACAACGGTTTGTGAAAACGCCCAAAGATTTCGTTTATGTTCGCAATTTGAGCTGCCTTTTTAAGTATACTTATCAGATCTATTTTTTTTTTTCAAACTAAACCCGGGAATTTAGGTCATATCCATATTAACTTTTCTACTTGGTATCCCCTGGTGTTGCACCGGGATATCCGACCACTGCTAATAAGATTCATCCTAGAAGCTTGACATAAAGTATCTGGATTAGATACAACTAACCCAATGCTGCTCCCGAGTAATAAAAAATATTTCTGGTAACTACATTGAGGAAATTTATTTCAGAGATTTCTAGTATTGGCTGTATATATGCTGCGGCCAGACAGGTGGACAGACGGACATGGCGAAACTATAAGGGTTTCTAGTTTACTACAGAACCCAAATAAATGGATGTCTATTAATATTTTCTTGGGTTACCGCGAATATTACACATGAAATAAGACTATGAAAACGGATAAACTCGCGTATATTAACTAATTTTAACTTCGTTCATCATCCGCAGACCACGAACCCTGTAAAGTGTTCGAAACGTTGGAATGAAGTTGAAATTAGTTAATATACGCGAGTTAATATTTCATAGTTTTATTTCATGGATGGCTGTTATTAATCTGACAGTGAAGCAACAAAGTCTCTATTTGTGGAAAACATAGCGCCTTATGAAAAAATGATTGCAATGTTTTATTTGTGCAACTGTGTGTGTAATGTAATTTGTGTTTTTGAACATTAAATTATTTGAATCTTGAGTCTTGTATGTTCCTATGTTCCTTGGGAATATACAACGGCAGTAAGAATACATTTATCATCACCCTATTTCTTCCCGCGGGTGTCGTAAGAGTCGACTAAGGGATTAAAGTGTCATTGACCGTTTATTAAATTTATCGAAGATTGATGATGGGCAGCAGGCAGCATCATGAATAGGGATGATGACTGTAGTTAAAATAAATTATTTAACATTATGCACGGCATAATACATGAAAAATTTATTACTAAGATGTAGATGGCAGTAATTTTTGTACAGAACTTCTATAAAATTTAATAAATTGAAAAGAACTTAAAAGAGTAGGTCATTTGGCAGTACTCAAACGTGACGTCACTTGTGAGTATTTCATATAAAGTTTCATAGTGGTGATCGTTTTGACAGTTCGAAAAAAGATGCTGATTTGACTTGCCAGTCATTATGCCTATTATAGTGGACACACTACTACCAACATCAGCCCGTATATCAGCGTGAGGATTTATTTATTGAATCTTTATTGCACAAAAGAAAATCTTATCGTACAAAAGGCGGACTTAATGCCAAGATTATGGGCAGGATTATGGGCATTTACCTCCTTTATATTTAAAGACGGCATAGACTGAGCTACCGTTGTGTCTGTTAATGTCTAAGATTAGTTTTAAGTTTTATATGTTTTTTATTTTGTACTTTTTATATCCTTTTTGTTTTTTATATCTTTGTTTTGTGAGTTTGTACGTCGTGTTGTGTTTCCTTCCGTCCCGTCGCCAAATGGTCCCTACGGAAGACCAGCGTTGGCTGAATAGCCAGCATCATGCTGAGTAGGGCCCATTTCGTGGCACTATGTTTGTATTTGTTTGTTTTCATTCTCTTAAAGTGTAATGTGTAGTGTCATGAATAAATGTTTTGAGTTTGAGTTTTGAGTTTGAGTTAATGCGTCCATACGGATAGTTAATAGGAGAGTCTTATTTCGATCGTTGGCGATTGCAGGAGTGTGTCAACTATGATGATGCTGCTGTTCATCATCATTTCTATAAACGAATAGTCAGTGTCACTTAAATCCCTTGATCATAAAATGTTTAATGCTACTGAAACTAAACATAATTTTAATTGTGTACAGTAATTATTTAATAAATACAATTAGAAGTGGTTCGTATTCGTAATGGTGATTAACCATGAAGTACAATTTCTATTGAATGTTAAATTAGAAACATGTAATTTGCAGTAAATCCATTGTAATTTCAATAATGTATAATAATTGGTTAAATAATTAATTTTAATTTGGTTCTCTTTAACTGACTTCATACAAGGAGGAGCGTCTTGATTCGACATTTTTTTTTATTTGAACGCATGCTACTGAATTTGTCCGAGAATAATGAACCGATTTTCATTTATATTTTTCTATATTTATCGGACCGGTATAATGGCACTGGTCTCACCACCAACTACTAAGCTATAAACTATGGGCTTTAAACACAAGAAAATGTACGCACTCCCGTGTAAATAAAAGAGACACGGCGATACTCGCCCAGCTATCAGCTATCACCGCCGGGCGAGTATCGCCGCGTCTCTTTTTACACGGGAGTGCGTATATTTTGTTCGTGTTCGTAGCCCATAGTTCATAGCTTAGTAGCTCATGGTGAGACCAGTGCCTGACCCCGAGATGATCCCGTTGGCACCAAGTTGCGGTCTGATGATGGGATCTTGGAGAAATCGGTTCGTATGAGACGTCCCAAGATGATATTTACATAACATCACATCATCAGCCTATATCAGTCCACTGCTGGACGACGGCCCGTTTGGACGCATTAGGAGGTAAATGCCCATAATTGCCAGGCTGGGTATTGGCTGGGGATCGCAAAAGTGTGTCCACTATGATACATGATGCTGCTACCTATCATCAATCTTCGATAAATAAATAGTCACTGACACTTTGTCAGCATCCGTAGCCTAGTTGGTAGTGACCCTTCCTACGAAGCTGGAGGTTCCGGGTTTGCATCCCGGCGAGGGCATTATTTGTGTATTTATTTATCACAAATATTTGGTCCTTGGTCATGACTGTCTATGTATTTAAGTATCTATATGTATCTTTCTATTACATAGGTATATCGTCGCCTGGTACCAACATCACAAGCCCTAATTGAGGTTACCGTGGGAGCGAGGCCGATTTGTGTAAGATGTCCCAAGACCAAGACCTTTAGCCGACTTTTACGTCACCCAGGGGACGAGTTGGGGTGGTGACAAGTGTATTAATACTGCTGTCAGTGTCGTGACGGCATCAGTACTTGGCAAATACCAAATGATGTACATTCATTGTTATTTTTAAGAAATTAATAGTTGGCATTATTTATTTTGCAACAATCAATTTAAAACGGTATCTTCTTAGGACTTAACGTCTGTAAGGTTGCAGTATTGCAGATAAATTAATAGTCATAAATGTTATAATATTCGTATTCGTAATAATTATGTCACTTTACTGTGTGTTACAAACATGCGGGCTTTTATTGAAAACTAAAAAGAATAACATTCAGTTTAGTAATAAAATACTTAGTGAATTTAATTGGCGAGAAAATGTATCAACACCTTGTAGCTGCCGGGGTCTTGCGAACTACCCGCAGTTGGTCTTGATTATTCACTTAACTTCTAGACTAGAGTTGTCACTAGGCCTGCCTACACACAACACAACACTCACAACATCCAATGGCAACGCAAGTTTACTCGATTAAGGCCAGTTTGTCATTAAAATAAAGGCAATGGAGTGTGCAAGTTAGAATATAAATACTAATAATTTTGTATGTAGAATATGTAGATACGAATCAAGGGAATACATACGAAGTGCCCCGCATTTCCTCTCAGCAACGTGACGATAATGAGTCACGTGATCCGTCAGCGGCAGCAATTTCCTGCTACTGACGCGTCCAATTTCAAACCTCGGTGGACTCTGAAGGCTCGTTATACTGGTTCATCATCATCATCATCATCAGCCTATGATAGCCCACTGCTGGACGTAGGCCTCTCCTATTAACTATGCGTATAGACGCATTAGGAGGTATATGCCCATAATCGCCACGCTGGGCAAGCGGATTGGCGATCGCAGTAATGTGTCCACTATGATGACGCTGCTGCCCATCATCAATCTTTTATCAAATAATGGTCAGTGACACTTCAGTCCCTTAGTCGACTCTTACGACACCCGCAGGAGGAGTTGGGGCATTATACTTAACAGTATAACGTTTTATAAATATTGGATGTCACCAAAGAAAAAACGACCAAGATCACCAACGTCCGAGGTGGGGATCGAACCCACGTGCTCAGCTTTCGCGGCTGATGCCTGCACCCCTCGGCCACTCGGTCTTCTTTGGTAATGACATCCAATATTTATAATTTATATAGTATTAAGTAGTGTAGTGGGAAAAAATAAAAGCACAAATCAAAATATTTAGTTAATAAATAATTTGATTTGTGTTTTCACAATACGTTCATGTTTTGTTTTAGGATTACGATTGTAGCTGTCACTGTAAAATTACCTACTCAGCTATGATATTCTCTTATTCACACATTCGACGCTGCGTTCGTCAACGAGCTCGACGTCGAGACAGCCTTGTCTAAAATCCTAGCTGTTTTATTTGACATTAGGAATCGAGGCTGTGAGCGAGGTTGTGGGCGAGTTCGTCGCTGTTTTCCGTTAGAGAATACGAAGTTCGTACATTAAACGTCAAACTCTCGACGCAGTGTAGTTCCAGCTCACGCCGCATTCGTCGCCGAGCACTAGTGTCGTTTAAAGTGCATTAGTGCCATTAATACCATTTTTAGGCTCGACGCTGCCGCAGCGCTGACACAGGGCTGACCGCAAGGTGGTTTCCTTAGTGAATACCACTGCTGAATATAAGTGTAAGGCCTGAGAAGACGCTCTAAGCGGTGGGCGGAGCGTGCAGCGTAGCGGGCGAGCGTTAGGCCTAGTACCGCGAAAATCGAAATACGTAATTTTTCCTCTATCACTTCAACGACGGTGTCATTAGAGTGAGAGAGACAAATTCTAGAAATTTGTGGATTTAGAAGTTAGCAGTAGGGAACGAGTACATCCGTGGTAACCTCGGAGTCCGTGACGTAGCGGAGAAGCTTCAAGAATGCCGTCTTCGGTGGTTTGGTCACGTTTGTCGTAGGCCACCTGATTACGTAGGAAACATATGCCTTAACCTAGCCCTCGACGGCCCCCGACCCCGCGGCAGACCAGAGAAGCGATGGCTAGATGTCGTGAAGGCTGACATGAGTGTGAATGGGCTTACAGTAGAAGATGCCCAGGATCGCGTAAAGTGGAGGAAATGTAGCAGGAAAGCGAACCCTGGCAAAAGCCGGGATAACGCTTAGTAGAAAAAGAAGAAGGAGAAGTTAGCAGTAGGCAAATCTGCAAATTGCAAACAGGTTTAAACCTGCCCACGCCGCTCTGCTCGACGTGCCATTGGCCGCTCGGAATTGGCGTTGCGCAGTGTCAACTCAGGATACCAGTATAGGTCCGGCCACGACATTGGTCTAAGGCGATCAGCGGAGAGCGAATCCATGAGTTGGAGCGGGATGCCGATATGGGTACGAGAAGGAGCACCATACGTTTTCCGCTAAGCCGGTCGCCTTAGACCGATGTCGTGGCCAGGGCATTAGAGCGTCTTTTCAGGCCTTACACTTATATTCAGATTGCAATTATTGCACTATAATCAACTTTAGAACATTGTAATATTGGTGCAGCGAACTGTATTGACCACTTGGCCTAATGATAAGGCTATCACTTATCCAGTGAAAGCAGAGTGTACGCTTCTTTTGATCGTTTATATTGGATAACTAATTACCAAGTTAATGATAAAAGTAATACCTTCTCATACTTTAATTGGTAAGATAGGAAAGGTCACCCGAAAAACACAACAACTCTGTCCTTGACGTGTTTCATTTAACTTATCTGTACGGTGACCTATCTCAACTACAGATTCTTGTCTGATTTACTGAATTAAGGACATTTTGTATCTAGGGATTATGTACCTGCCACATGATCCATTTGTATAATTTTTTATTTTTAATGTACGTAAATTGTATTCTAGTCGTAAGTAATTTGGCTTTAAGTCATTTCTGAAATCCGTTGGAAGTTCATAGCATATAAGAATTTTTCGGTGGTACAAGAAAAATCAATAAAGATATCTAATTTTTGATTTTTTAAGCTATACAGGCTGTAATCGTTAAGTGTGGCCAGGCCATAATTCCGTAAATATAACAGATATCAGAAAACTTCCAACTGATATCGAAAGTGCGTGAAAAAATTAAACTACTCTTTGAATTAGGGCTCACGGTACACGTGTAACTCGCCAAACCGGATACCCGTGTTCTTAAGCCCGACGGTACTAAGAACCCGAATTACATGAACCCGACGGGTACCCGTGTCCGTGTCCAATACACGGATACTGTTTAAACGAAACCAAGTGCTACCCGGGTACCCGGGTACTTAAGACCGAACCGAACGGGTTCGAAATAATTTGAGCAAATGCAAATAACGTCTATTATTGAATATAACCTGCAGCTTTTGACACTACAAAACACTACCTGTTCAGGAAAGTTCAGCCGATAAAACTTTTTTACTAATGTTTTATAAATTTCGACTCTATCTGTTACGCAATAAGGTCTATTTGACACAATTAGCCTTTCACTTATCTATCCATTTGTTCTATAGCTCTCACGACCCATTCGTACGCTTCTCGTCAAGGACGTCCCCGAACCCGCGGGTAATTTTAAGTCCGTGTAAATAATACCCGTGGACCCGTGTACCCGTGTAGACGGGTATTATTTACACGGACTTTAATTACCCGTGTAAATCGGGACAGAAACCCGTGTACGTGTAACACGAACACGGGTATGAGAAACGTTGACACGAAATCCGGACACGACCGCGAGCCCTACTTTGAATGAACGGTTACGTACTAAATGTATGGAAGGGTTTGAAGTTAATATTTGAGATATGTCTGATTCTATTTAAAAAAATAAATTAGTGTAATTTTACTCGTTGGGTAACGTACTTTCGATATCAGTTAGAAGTTTTCTGGTGTCTGCTATATTTACGGAATTATGGCCTGGCAACACTTAACGATTAGACCCTGTATAAAAATTATGGATTATGAGATAATTCTCAGCAAATTTACATTGCCATCTACAGCAGAACTAAAGTAACTGATATACCGACAGTGGGCGGGGCAGATTGCACGTAGAACCGATGGGCGTTGGCGCGGAAGGCGCAACGTGGGTAGGACCCCACAGGAGTGGTCTCCTGCGACCTAGCGAAAGACAGAGGAGTCCGCTGGATGCGGGCGGCGCAGGACCGGTCATTTTGGCAATCTTAGGGGGAGACCTATGTTCAGCCGCTGACGTCTTTTAGCTGATATGATGATGATAATGGTGATGCCATTGCAAAATGACATAATTATGTCCATTTATACTTGTTCTTTTAGTTATTGTTTATTAAGCTTTCAAATGAAAGGAGAGTTAGGTATATCGTAACTTACCGTCTTTATAATTATACCAACTCTAAATTTCCCAATAAATAAATGATTTCCATACCGTTGTCGAATCACGACACTAATTAGAATCATAATAAACAATTATTAAGAAACAACTGTATGTAGCATATCTATGCCATTACGGAGAATCATGTAATAATCAATAGGATAATATTATTTATTTTCCTCATTTATAATTATTTAGAGTTTTCGATATTTCACTGCCACTAGGCGGTGCTGCATAGGCTTTAGGTCCAATCATCATCATCATCATATAATATATCAGCCGAAATACACTACTGCTGAACACAGGCCTCCCACAAAGATTGCCACAATGACCGGCCCTGCGCCACCCGCATCCAGCGGACTCCTGCGACCTTCACCAGGTCATCAGTCCACCTTGTGGGGGATCTACCCACGCTACGCCTTCCGGTAACCTGAGGTCCAAATAGCTGTCTGATTCATTCCTCGCGGATTTATTTTGACAGTTCCTTCCAGTTGGACCTTAGGTGACAGTGCTGCTATCCGCCCCATATTGGCAGCAAAAGTATCAAAAACCCTTATAATTAATTTTTTTACGTACTGATGCATAAAGTGTAGGCCCCACACTATGTAGACTGATAACCAATGCTCGGCTGGGGTGAGCTGTTTTCATACTACATGTCATCAATACATAGTATAAAATAAAGTCACTTTTTCTGTCCCTATGTCCCTTTGTACGCTTAAATCTTTAAAACTACGCAACGGATTTTGATGAGATTTTTTTTAATAGGTAGAGTAATTCAAAAGGAAGGTTTTTATGTAGGTATAGTACCCGTGCGAAGCCGGGGCGGGTCGCTAGTTTAGTATGAAAACAGCTCACCACCGCCGAGCATTGCTGATAACCTGGCCCCTATACCACAAAACTTTACAGCGTACAATTCTACAAAATTGTCTACTTTTTGTATGGGAATTTATACAATTTTGTAGAATTGTACGCTTGTAAAGTTTTGTGGTATAGGCCACTGGTGAAGGTCACAGGAGTCCGCTGGATGCGAGTGACGCAGGACCGGTCATTAAGGCAATCTTTGGGGAGACCTATGTTTAGCAGTCCAGTGGACATCTTTCGGTTGTTATGACGATGATGCAAAACAGAAAGATTAAATTATTCTACTGTCGTCACAGCGAAAAAGGGTATATCTATTTTTTGTTCGAAATTTTAAAATACGATTATTCGTTAAATTGTTGATTGAATTTTTGTGCCGATTCCAAATACATTTAACTCATTTTAAAAAAATATTTCAGATGTGACCGTTTTCGTGTTGACGGTAGTAGTATACCTACTTGGCTAGAATTTATAAATAATTTTCGAAAAATGTTGACGGAAAACGGGAAAATGTCAGAATAACCGGTACTATATATATTTCGTCCTTAACCCTTGTGGGTAGGCCACATATTATATTAACTGTTGATAAGTTCGAAAAGTGTGGAAAGTGTGGCCTACCCTACCTACATTCACAATTTATTAGAACATCCTGTCACCCTTCGATAACACGATTATAAATACCTGCTTAGTTGTAATAAATTATCAATATTATTATTTTCGTCTTGTCGAGTCTGTTTTTTTACACATTAATATTATTTTTCTGTTACGATAAGTTAAAAGTAAGTTTTTTTCACGTCTTGCAACTTACAAGTTGGTGATATAGGTAAGTTAATGTTTTTTTTTATTATATATAACTCTTCATATGTTATTACGATGCTTATTTTGGAACTTCCTACGTATGCAGTTAAAGAATCACAATTTCAAATTATATGATTCTTAAATATTTTTTGCATTATTTTTAAAAATTTCCTTATGAAGACTATTACACAATTAAATTGTATTAATTCTGTAGCTGCAATATTTTTAATGGTAGCTGTACATATGAGCCCGATATCGAATAATCTATTGCGGTAATTACACTGCATCGTGCGTCTAGGCATTAACATGTGGCGAACGACCAAGTGTAATTGCCGCTTTAGGGATACCGTTATACTTTAGATAAGTTTGTCGGCCTCCGTAGCCTAGTTGGTAGTGACCCTGTCTACGAAACTGGAGGCGCCGGGTTCGAATCCCGGCGAGGGCATTATTTGTGTATTTATTTATCACTAAAATGTGTTCATACCATAACAATTTTACAATTACTGAACTTAATGGGTAAGGCCGCGGATTTTGACGAATTTGGAGCTTAAAATTTGTCTTGCTCATAAAAAAAACTGATAACATCTAGAGAACTCTGATCAATTTTAAAATATTCCCCTATGCTCAGTTACATGTAATCAAATTGAAATAGCTAATTTAGCTCTTTATTTAAAATTAATAAGTAAATATTTCTGCCAAAAACGTAACGAAAGTCGAGTAATTTTTTCGACTACGAGTACTTAAAACCTTTTTTTTATATATTATTAGACTTGTCAGCATTAAATGTTTGTTTTTAAACCAAATTATAATGATAAACGATTGCTTCGTTCATTAAGGACTTATGATATGTGAACAATTTTACTGTTTTATTTCCCTTTACTTTTTGGGTCACCAATTCCAAACTTACGTTACGATACTTTCGTAACGCTTTTTTAAGGTCATATTTAAGCCAATCTTGGTAGAAATTTGTTTATCGACACTAGCAACTCTTATTCTAGTAGAGCGACACACATAAGCACTCTTACTCCCATTAATTCGTTAACAAATGGTTGTCACAGTGCACCCGGCGAAAATTTTAGCAAAAAACGTCTAAAGTGGTAGTCTGATTTTCACGGTAGGTAGTGATTATTATTAAACGGCTGTTTTTTCATAGGAAAGGGTTTAGTTTTAAACGCCAGTAGCATGTACTATTATGTTCAGATTGCAATTATTTACCAAGATAATCAACCTTTTTTCAAATATACGTTACACTTGTGTTACGAATACGTTACATTTTTACAAAACGTAACGTATTTTTTATGTTACGTAACGAAAATATGTGGTAAAGGGAAGTGGACACAGAAATTTTCGAATTTAAATGAGTTTTATTAGATTTTGAATGACAGCATACTGTAACAAGTGTTTGCGAAACAAATCAAATTATTTTGTTATTTAGGTATTTTGATTTGCGTTTTTAGAAGTAATCAGCTTTTTCCAGTGGGTAATTTTACCCCCCTAGGGCTAATGAAATACAGTATAATTATTAACGCGTTTATTAGTGTTAATTAATAACAGTTAATTTTCCATTTAAGCATTTATGGTGATTTATTTTAATTTATTTAGTTCCAAAGATTTAGCATTAAAACATTTGTAAATACTGTTAATTTAAGTAATTACTAAGTATGAGAAATTACATTATATGGGTTGATTATTACATTTGATTAAAACAAGTATTTAGCGATAAAAATATGTTTTTATTTACGACCTTTATTTAATCAGAGTTCATACCAGTATGAGCTGAGCTTTATAGTAACTTTCGTTGCGTTTTATGGTAACGTAACGTATTTTTTTTTATGTTATGTCTGTGTCACATTCGTCAAAATCCGCGGCCTTACCCTAATATACTTTTCAATCTAAAAGTAAACAATATTTGCATATTTTATCATGCACGATTTTGCGAAACATGCATAATGTATGTATTGAAGATGTATTGAAATT
>JALPQI010027887.1:0-10199 GCA_025490895.1 Thaumatotibia leucotreta | reverse complement strand
TAATTTCAAAGATTATAGGTAACAGCCTTAGCATGCCTACATTATTTAAAGAATCACTAACCGCTAACCAACATGTCATAACTACTAAGCAAAAACTTGAATAGATCTCGAAAATGTATGACAGTTGTTACATTCAAAGAATTACTTAATCGTTAAGGAGTTATACCTTTCGTCATCAGCTCACCAATATGAGACTATGACCACCTAAAGGCAAATACTCAAATAGCTTCCAAAATATATGAACTATGTTATATTTAAAGAATTATCCCCCAACTCCTAATCTCTAAGGAGTTGTACCTTCCATCATCAGCTCACCGACATGAAAGGATGACCACCTAAACGCAAAGACTCGAATAGCTTCCAAAATACATGAAATATGTTATATTTAAAGAATTGTCCCCCAACTCCTAATCTCTAAGGAGTTGTACCTTTCATTATCAGCTCACCAACATGAAAGGATGACCACCTAAAGGCAAATATTCAAATAGCTTCCAAGCCTTAGCATGCCTATATTATTTAAAGAATCACTAACCGCTAACCAACATGTCATAACTACTAAGCAAAAACTTGAATAGATCTCAAAAATGTATGACAGTTGTTACGTACATTCAAAGAATTACTTAATCGTTAAGGAGTTATACCTTTCGTCATCAGCTCACCAACATGAGACTATGACCACCTAAAGGCAAATACTCAAATAGCTTCCAAAATATATGAACTATGTTATATTTAAAGAATTATCCCCCAACTCCTAATCTCTAAGGAGTTGTACCTTCCATCATCAGCTCACCGACATGAAAGGATGACCACCTAAACGCAAATACGCGAATAGCTTCCAAAATACATGAAATATGTTATACTTAAAGAATTATCCCCTAACTCCTAATTGCTAAGGAGTTGTACCTTCCATCATCAGATCACCAACTTAAAATGTTCATGACTAGACGCAAATACTTGATTAGTCTTCGAAAAGAAATGAAAAATGTCATGTGTGCCTACAACATTTGAAGAGTTCCCTCGATTTCTCCAGGATCCCATCATCAGATCAGGATTCGGTGACAATGGGACCAACTAGAAGGTATACCCTTTCAAACAAAAAAAGAATTTTTCAAATCGGTCCACGCGTCTTTGAGTAATCGGGGAACATACATAAAAAAAAAAAAAAGATTTCGACGAATTGTTAACCTCCTCCTTTTTGAAGTCGGTTAAAAATAAGAAACGATTGTGAAACAAAATGTAGGTATTACTATTTTGTTTGTTTTTGCAAGAAAAAAGCCTTTGAGTACCTACGTACGTGTTGTTTACAAATCCAAAATGAATACTTTCAACATTCTCATCATGTAATTAAGCACTGAGACCACCAAGATGAAAGATTAGATGAAGTGAAGGTCCCATTGTCTCAAAATCCCATAAGGCTCCCTTTAATGGAGTCAGATTGTATGTTGCAGGCCATGTAACTATTAGCAAGGAAACAAAAGGTCTTAAAGGGTCAGTTGCTTATTGTTAACACGAGACGTGTCACGTTTTTAAAACCAGTGTCTGTAAGTTCCTACAGATATATTTATGCTCACATTTTGGTTGGAATTAGAATGAGTAAAACGGTAAGAATGAGATATTCGTCAAGAACGTTATTACTTAAAAAATCGTGAAAGTTCCTCTATTAGCGAAGATCGAAGAGAAGACAGGCAAAGACTATCAGAATGATTATTTTCGATGTGACTGATAGTGATAGGTATATTATTTCGGTAAGTATTCGACATCTCATTTTGACAGTATTTAAGGAACATTTTGAACATTTTATTTCTATGTTAAACATTAACATGATGTTATTTTTTCAGATTGTGTTTTTTTCTTTTACCTATCACTCACATGCCCTTTTATCTGTATTTAAGCACAAAGTAAAAATAGGGGATAAAACTATTCATAATATCATAATATGTAATAGAACTCTATTCATAATACGAATATTAACGTTATAGTTTTAAATTATGAATATTAGACGTCATACCTATACCTAAGAGAAAAGAGCAAGTTCACCAACATCCGACGTGGTTTTATACATAGCTACATGCAGTTAAGTACTTAATAAAATGTTTAATATAAATGATAATTTTAGAACAGGGAGAATCGCTCTAAAAATCATCTGACTGATATACAAAAGAATTTGACATGTATCCAAGCCCCAGTAGAGAATAATGGAAAGTTCAAGATGGAAGATGCACACGCAAGGTGAAGGCGTCTGGCAACAAGGCATGCACATATATCTCACATGCCTTTATTTTCCAAACAAACTATCGATTTAGGACTTAATTTACCAATTCATCTTGATTTCAATAGCTAACGCTAACTCCGTCTACCTAAAACTACGCTAACTCTTTCCGTGCGGTGACGGAGTAAGAATACAAAAATCACCGCCCCTCTCTTCCCGTGGGTGTCGTAGGAGTCGACTAAGGGAAATACTGAGTATCCAGCTTCTCAGCCGGTGGTAGGGTATTTTTACTAGTACCCGCCTGGTTGGCTACCACCGTACATTCGGTGTAAACGCCCGTGAAATGACTTACCTTCGTGTTTGCCGTGTTTCGGGGTCAGCCGGTGTATTTACCAGCATCTAGCGGGCCAGCAAGGCGGTGGCAACTAACAGGTTACTGATTGTATCCTGTTCGTTGCCGCCGCGATTTGGGCTCTACTTTTCACTTACGATTAGGTGGAGTGGAGCCACTTTGTTGTGCCAACGTTATTTTTATTGGGTCGGCAACGCGCGTGTGACACCCTGAGGTTGCAGGCGCCCATAGGCTACGGTGACTGCTTTCCATCAGGCAGGCCGTATGCTTGTTTGCCACCGACGTGGTATAAAAAAAAAAAAAAAAAAAAAAAAAACTCCGATAAACGGCCTCTCCGCGCGGACACCGTTGCAACGGATTGTTTGAAATTTTACCCAAAATGTATGACCAAATGTACGACTTGCCGAAACAACTGGAACAAGTTCTTTTTTAAATTGTTTCTCACGTATGGCTTTTTGATTGCTTGGATGTTTGCCAAGAAGCATTATTCGCGCGCTCGCATTTAAAAAGCCGTCTATCACACGTTATATGTTCGTCAATATAATTCTTTGAACTACCTACGTATAGGTATATATATATAGGTAATAGGTAGGTACTCGTACATCATATTATTTTTAAAATCAATGTCCATCTACGTTATTTCCTAACAAATATCTTGGAGATAATTTAATTATATTTGTATATATCTATCTATACAAATATTTAAATATGTACAATTAGCTATTAAGTACGTATATATGCGCCTGCCGTTTTGTGAATGCAATAATAAGTTGTTAAGAAACTTAATTGCATGAAACATAATTAAGGATGGATATTATTCGAATATTTTTTTCTAAGAATAGACATATAAAGAATAATTCACGGCTTGTTTCGTCGCGATAATTTATTCGAATCATATACCTTACCTAGCCGTCTTGAAAAAATGTTACATGTTGCCATGTAACGTTTAACCATGTAGGTAGGTACTCGTATTAGCAAAACAATATATTTAAATTAAATTTAAATAAAAAATATTTAACTGAAAAGCTGCCGAAAACAAGACCAGTCGCAGTCAACTTTACCGATCCCATGCATTTATTTCTTTATTTATTTACACATGAATGCTTTTTAGAAATAATAATGTCGTATATCTTGTCGTAAATAAATGCGAGCAGCAATGCTTGCGGAAAAACAATCGGTCAAGTATTTGCAGGCGGAGTCTGAATATGTACAATTGTAAGTATTGTAACCTATAATTTAATAAATACTTACAATTAGAGTTTACCTTCTGATTGTCAGAAATATTATTTATTTTTATTAAAGTGTCATCGTAATTTACACTTAGCACCATTAAAAAAAATATTTTAACCTTCGAGGAACAAATGCGTGTTATTCTTCAAACTGTTTAAAATGTTATTGTGTCTAGGATGATGTTTTGATCTAATGTAATGAGCGCTTTTTTATGTGCGCGAAATAAAGACGATTCTACATTATATTGAAAAACATTTTCAAACAGAAACATTTTGAGGCTATACCTATGTTTAATAACCGAGTCATTATGATAAAAAAATATAACATACGTTAAACATAATATTTTCTTCGGATACCGCGAGGATTACACATGGAATAAAACTGTGAAAACGGATAAACTCGCGTATATTAATGAAATTTAAATTTAACTTCATCCCCGTCGCCCGCATACCACGAACCCTGTAAAGTGTTCGAAACGTCGGGATGAAGTTAAATTTAATTAATATTAGCTAGTTTATCCATTTTCATAGTTTTATTTCATACGTTAAACAATGTACAAAATCAATGGAGCATTTTGTACAAAAGAAAAAAATATATCCCCATAATTAATTTCATACTGGCTAAAAATACGTTCTGGGTAGGTTCGCCAGAAGCTGCAAACACTGTGAGGCATGCGAAATAAAGTACTAAATCAAAAAAATATTTAACTCCCAAGATGCTTTGTCCATAGCGCAAAGGAAGTGGGGCCACTTATTATGTGGCACACCGCACCGGCTTCCCTTAGACTAGGCGAAACCGCCTAATATGGCTACGGATTAAAATTATGATCAGGCTCTGAGCTCTGCGTCGGAGTATGATGATGTCGATCCAATTGTGATGATAACAAAGCCGAACCCTTTTTTGTGAGTATATAATCGTATTATAGGTACGTAACAGTAAAAATCAACTTAAGGAAAAATCTGTTGTATTTTAGGTCAATGTATATATGTACTTACATTTTCATGACGAAGCTTCTTCTCCGTGACCTATTTTATTTTTATCTCAGAATCACCGGAAGCCGTTCTCACTCCAACGTTCTAGGAAATCGATTTCCCACAAATCAAACTAATTGAACGCAACCGAAAGAAACGCACGCGCACCTCTATAAATAACACAAAATGGCGCCCCTCGCGCGTGGGGGACAAAAAATACAAGACAGGGAAAGGTATTAGCAGTTATGCTTGAACTTTAGCAATACATGTGTTTGAAATTAAAATGGAATACCATTGAACAGTTTGAAGCGTAATCTAAATAATAATGGGTCGTAAACTTGATTAAAACAAAAATCATCTTTCCTATAGTCAAAAGCTAATTAAAAGTTAGTGTACGCTTTATGTATGTATGAAATAATCAAAGCGGAGATGCGTTTTTTAAGCTTTAAAGTCCTGAACTTTTGAAGTTTCCAACGAAAAGACGTCAACTTATTTCTACATAATGAATTAATGACCCCTAATAATATAAGAAAAGTATACCTACTTCATTTTATCGGCGAAAAAAGAGACCTCAATTTTTGGATTTATTTTGACTTTAAACTAAAAATCACAGGTAGTTATTGTTGCCTTCTTAAAAATAAGATATAATATGTATATCTCATCTCGTAGAAATGTAATTTTTTCAGAATAAAATAAAAACAATTACATAAACCTCATCTATAAAGTTAAATGTACTTTCCTTCATTTTCCGTTGTGCACATTATAAAGACTCGCACTGCGTATAAAGTTTTTATATTTATGGGGAAAATTGCGGTTTCTATTTATTATTTTACCTACAACAAATAATAAAAAAATATCTAATAACAATATTATTGGTATTGTAACAAAAAGCCGAGTACTCTTGTTACTCCTATGATTTCCTAACCACGATTTGGAAATAGACATGCATATTTGGCATAACTACAAACCGTCACAATCTACGACTACGACGGAAGCCATGTATCACATTTCGATTTGACGACATTGACGGGCCGCGAGCTCCCTGCTACCGGGCTACCTGCCATTTTGGAACACCGAATGCCATATGATACGTATTCAAAAACGTTAGCGTCTGACATCTATGCCGCAACATTGAAATAAGGATATTTATTCTGACGAACTTTGTACTAGAATATTTATTTATGAAATTATGATTATGATTTATGATTTACAACGCTTCGTGTTAGACAAAGCTTACTTACCTAGGTAAGTGAGCTTTCTCTAACACGGAGTGATTTTAAAACACACGACTTAAATAAAGACGTTACAACACGAATATCTTACAATACTTTACAACGCATTATGCTAGGAAAAAAGACTAATCTCTGCAGTATGATCTAGCTAGACCGTGCAGAAATTAATTCCTGCACGGTTACGAAAACTACTAGTAGTACTTTAGTACTTAGTACTAAAGTAGTACTTAGTCTTCTGCGTACAGTTACAAGGTGCACTTTATATCCATTATAAATATAACCATAGAAGTGGCAGGACGCATGATAGAATTATGTAATTTCAATTATTTTTTTACAGTTCTCTTGTAACAACTTAATAATAGCTATGCTAGACTAACGCAAAAGTTTCCTAATTCAAATTTTAGTACCTACGTCATTATCCAACTTATTATCAAAAGAGAAAACGGATGTAGGTGTCGTCTTTAATAATATTTTATATTCTGAAGGAAGATTGTTAACAAAAATATGGTTTCTTTCATCTATGTGACGACCTTTGAAGTATGATGAAATGTCGTAATATGTCGTATTTGTTTGATATATAAGTAGTTACATGTTTTTGATGTGGGTTTATTTAGCTCCAGTGTTTATTGATTTTAAACGCTTCAAATGTAATGCACGAAAATAGTGTCACAGGCTTTAGAATTATACATATTTAATACTTTAAAAATAGTTATTAACCGACTTCAAAAAGGAGGAGGTTAACAATTCGTCGAAATCTTTTTTTTTTTTATGTATGTTCCCCGATTACTCGAAGACGCGTGGACCGATTTCAAATATTATTTTTTTGTTTGAAAGGGTATACCTTCTAGTTGGTCCCATTGTCACCGAATCCAGATCTGATGATGGGATCCTGGAGAAATTGAGGGAACTCTTCAAATGTTGTAGGCACACATGACATTTTTCATTTATTTTCGAAGACTAATCAAGTATTTGCATCTAGTCATGAACATCTTAAGTTGGTGATCTGATGATGGAAGGTACAACTCTTTAGCAATTAGGAGTTGGGGGATAATTCTTTAAGTATAACATATTTCGTGTATTTTGGAAGCTATTTGAGTATTTGCCTTTAGGTGGTCATCCTTTCATGTTGGTGAGCTGATGATGTAAGGTACAACTCCTTGGAGATTAGGAGTTGGGGGATAATTCTTTAAATATAACATATTTCATATATTTTGGAGGCTATTCGAGTATTTGCCTTTAGGTGGTCATAGTCTCATGTTGGTGAGCTGATGAGGAAAGGAATAACTCCTTAACGATTAGGGGTTGGAGGATCATTCTTTGTATATATAACAAATCTCATACATTTTCGAGATCTATTCAAGTGTTTGCTTAGTAGTTATGACATGTCGGTTAGCGGTTAGTGATTCTTTAAATAATATTGGCATGCTAAGTCTGTTACCTTTGAAATTGTTTTTGTATTCATATAAGTTCGCCAGTTCAGGTTTTATGGCCTAATACAGTGCAGTACATTCTAATTATAAGTATTTAGAGCATACTGAATAACGATTTTATATTTACACTACTAAAAAGCAAAAAATAAAATATTTTAAAAATAAAAATAAAACCGCCTTCAAAAATTCGCCCGAACTAAAAAGTTAGAAATAATTTTGGTTCCTACTTCTTAGGATTTCCTACCCAAACCTTTAAACCTTTTACCCTATTCATTGAAATAAAACTTTATGGCTAGGTACCCTACAGATTTCTTAGAAGTCGGTGCCAAGCCAAATATGTTCACTTTGCGAGTACTTATAATATATGTATTTGATAGAGCTTTGTAATATACTGTCACTCCGGTTATGCTTTCATGAAAATGACTGAGGCAGACCATTCTGTTGATAAAAGCGTAATCGGAGTGACAGTAAGTTACAAAGCTCTATCTAATATATACCTATGAACGTATTCGGCTTGGCACCGACTTCTAAGAAATCTGTAGGGTACCTAGCCATAATGTTTTATTTCAATGAATAGGGTAAAAGGTTTAAAGGTTTGGGTAGGAAATCCTAAGAAGTAGGAACCAAAATTATTTTTAACTTTTTAGTTCGGGCGAATTTTTGAAGGCGGTTTTATTTTTATTTTTAAAATATTTTATACTAAGTAGGTACCTGACTAATATGGCAATCGTTAATCGTATATTGAACTTAAAATTATGCGAGGATAGATTTTTATTTTCTAACAGCGTAATTCTTTGAAATGATATGTGGAAAAATGGGCTAAACGTTACAAAACTCTAACCAACTTATTATTATCTAGTAGGTTTTACAATATTGATATTTAGTAGCTTGCATTGGAATAAAACGGTACGATTAAGAAGAATAACGCACGTGAAAAGGGCGTCAAGTATTAGTAACTATTCTGAAACGATACTCCGCGCATATTTACGGTCGATTCAACCCCACTTGGAATATGAACCTTATTTCATTACAATACGGCTCGTTATTTGCAAATGCACTCAAACTCGTAAACAGACCGTAGAATGCGAGTATCGCATGTCAGTGTTTCAGATCATGTCATAGTGTTTTCAGTTTTGTGTACATGGTGTTCGCGTTAGAAAAAGCGGTATGTCCTCTATCAACTTTTTCCCACTCTCGATAAAATATAGCACGATAAATAAAATACGCAACCCTAAAAAGGCTATAAAAAATAAACATGTCCCAATTCCTCGCCGATCATATTTCACAAAGTAGAACAACCATAACGAAAAACATTGTTCTGAAGTAAATTATGAATTTACAACAGAAGCTGCATCTGCGAAACTTCATCAAAGTAGGGCGATTAATAATAGTAACCAAATCAGCCACGCCTACCAATTTACATCACTATCTAAGACGTGATCCAAAAGTACAAGTGGTTTTGTATTCTGCTAAGATATGTTCAACTTTTCCTTTAACCAGACATTTAGTCATTAGTTTTTATAGAGTTAGAAAAATACATAAGATTTCACGATTTAAATTTGATCCTCTATAGTGGTGGGACTCCTAAAAATACACAAACCAAATATTTAATGAAATAATTTGATTTGTTCCACAATAAAATCAATTTAGATTTATTGGATTTACCGTATAGATTTTGAATCTAGGTACCTAATCTTGTCTTTTACAACATGATCTCGACAAGTCACCTTAGTGCTGACATTTTAATCAAATACTCGTATAAGTAGTTGGTACTCTACGCGAATCTATAAATAACGAGCCAGCGAATGTCACCAACCTCTCGGATAGTGAAAAATACAAACACAAACTAAAAATAAATACCATGTACTAATAAAAACAGTACGGCTACTTCTACTTCTATATCAAGAGTAGACATTTGTATGTTTATATCTTATTGTGAATATAAATTAGGGAATATACTCGTAGTATAAGATGTTGCAATGCAAATACCTACAGAATAACATTAATAACTAGAGTTATGAGGTATGGAGAGAACAATGCGCTCCAAACGGTAAATGTCTATTCGAAGACTGTTACTCATACGTGTATTCATTTTACAATCAATCAGTCATAGGTTGTGTGATCAATAAAACATGTAGGTTTCAGAAACGAAATACACACTCAATAGATATATCGGATTTTATTTGGATTTGTTAATTACCCAATTTCGGTAGCGTGATTCTTGAACGTGATACAAAGGGATTATCCCCCGATTTCAACACATCGCTATCCAGTAATCTTATTATGTGCTACATTATGCCATAGCACTTCCTATTTTCTTTACTTCCTGAAACTAGTAATTCAATCCATCTCGTCCATTTGGGGTACAATTTATCTGTCGCCAGCGCCGAATAACCTGGCTGTAGGAAGCCATTAGTCAACGGGCCCGGATGGATAGTAGGGATTTGGAACCATTAAAACGGCTAAGAAATTTCTTAATCATAATAAAGTTGATACCTATGGAAACTTTTAATGACTTTAAAAAATAATTTCAAATTTCGGAATACCAGAATGACGTGTAGATCCACGATATACATATAGGTATTAGAGGTGCGGCAAACTATAACAACGTTCTATACGCATCAGTTCCGTACAGAACTAAAAGAATATGATAAACGGTGACCAAGTTCGGCACAATAATATTGCGTATAACAGTAATCGAGCCTCATACGTGCACCGAGTACAGTACTCAACGTAACATTCGTTAGCACTATTATTATTGTTAGATTAGAGGTT
>JALPQI010027885.1:0-10779 GCA_025490895.1 Thaumatotibia leucotreta | reverse complement strand
TATGTTTTACTAATATTGATTATTTAATAAAGGATATTCCATTCCAATATTTGTAATCTTGCATATCTTGCATTGCAACTCAATCTTGTGTGAAAACACTCATAAAAAAAGAAAACAAATTAAAACCAATTAAACTGTAACCCAGATCTGCTTAATTTTTCGTCAGTTGTACCATACTTTGGACCAAATTCGAAAACCCAAACTTCAGAAGGTTCATCGACCTCAATAAAAAGTATGGCGATGTTACATAACATTAAATAAATATTTTGTTGATTTTGTAATTATGTAGTCCTAGTTTATATCGTAAATAGGTGCGTTTAATTAAAGTCTTAGCTTATTATTATGGTAAAGAAAAAATATCGATATGTAACTTTAACTATCGACATCCCAAATATTTTTACCTCATCCCTAAGAACTTGACAGCTACCATTTTGCACCTCCGATACCGGGGTCTATTCATGAACATGATGCATGGATAATATCTATTTTTTACGCTACCATATGTGCGATAATCACAAAAAGTGTGATTTTTTACGAATATTACTGTGAATGGGTTGACAAACTTTTACTTATCATATAAAGGGCACAACTATGTCTGCTGAGTCACGATTAAAGCTTAAAGAAAATATTGTTAAATAAGTTGACAATCTATGGCATTAGTTATTTTACTTATCTTTAATAGAAAATACGCGCTTTTTAAGTATCATTGAAGTTCTCCGTGAAATGGCAATTTACAAATCTCACGAAAAAACTTGATTCACCTAAATATGAAAATTTAAAGAAATAATTTGCGCTAACATATTATATTTTCTCTCAAAACATTCCGAAGTGTAAAATGCCAGCACAAGGTAATTGCACGCTGTTTTGTCTTGTGACGTCACGACCTTGCTCTGGTGATGTCATCTCAGTTCTCACTTGTTTAGCCATTTAGATTTATCTTAGGCTTATGGCAGCGCATGGTTTGCATTCCTGCAATAGATTGTCTGGCATTCTCGCGAGGACTGTCTCGTGTCCAAGTTATGCAGTGTTTGTACCTTACATCTGTGTTCAGATGGAAAGATACAATTAAATACAGGATTATCATTTATCAAACTATTCTTTGAATTTACTACTCACTAATTTCTGTTCTTGCGGAAAAAGATGTGTATTATACTTTTGTTTCCCCATTCCTAATAATGATTGAAAAGGCAAGAAGATAAACGCGAGTATACATTCATGATATTTAATGTCAGGATTTTTACATCCAAACATGACAGTAATTATAATTTTCATGGTTATAATAATACGAGCCCCGATGCATATGTTCTCGTCCAGTTAGATAGTTTTTCGAGATTATCCCGTTCATCCGGGGGAAAAGGTTTAGAGACAAAACCTTCACTATTCAATAGTAGTACTAAAGTTACTAAAGTAGTTTCTTTGAGTATAAAATATTTGGATTTAATAAATCAGAATAAAAAAAAAAACTATTTTACGATAGGTATTTTTTTAAAAAAAATCCTCAATTTTTAATTTTGTAATTAATCAATGAATGTAAAGAACGCCATTAACATTAAAGACGACATGGTACACCTGATGCACTGCGAATTTTGCGTCAAGCTTATAAGCGCGGAATTACGGTGGTGAACGAAAATATAATATAGACACTGGTTTGTTAAAATCGATTTATTAAACAACAAAAGCGTAGTTCAGATTGTTGTGTCTCTTGAAATGTAGTACATTACTAACGTTCATACAATTTATCATTAGCATAATGTGATCATTTTTAAAATATTCAACAATTTGTAAAAATTGTTTCGAACTAGACGAACTCCACTGCATCGGGGCTCGTATAATTATTATATTTATATTTTATGAATAAATATATATATATATGTTTATTCATAAAATATTCATACCGAACCAAATTAAAGCGACCTCGTTATTGAGTTTTCACAGCCTTTTTCAATTTTCATGGATACCCGGTTTTGATTTCTCGTAGTTCAATAACAACGTCTCATAAGGCCATAAGGAACGATCTCTCAGATATCGACCGATAGTTACACTTCCACGTTTATTATTCGAAGCTTGTCAGGTGACCGGGTCATAGTTACGTAACGAGTTTATTGTCAATTATGGTTCGAGGCTAGCTCGGAGTATCTAATAGGTAGGTTATCTACTACAACATAACAACAGTGTGCACAAACACGCGTGAACATATCAGAGACCTGTGTTTTGATGATTAATTATCTTCGGTTTGTTACTAATGTAATGAGTGTCAAATATTTGGGTTATAAAAACTAAATTAAACGGACATTGCCCTTGCCTGTTAACGGGTCAAATATTTAAAACGTTTTGGCTTTTCAACGCCCATTTTCAAGTTGTCATTTCTATCGGTACATATTGTTAATGGACTCTCGTTTATGTTGGGTTTGGATTACCTACTAAGGATCAAAATGTATAATATTAGTATGATTCTGGATTTGCAGTACGAGATTCTTTTAACCTCGGTCGTTTTACATGGCCATAAAATGTATACTTAGGTTCTCTTTGTCCAGACTTAATTAATGTGCAAGGTAAAATTTTAGGTAGTACTATATAACGTATGGTCTACGTGTTTGTTCTCATTGACACTAATTACAACGTACGAATGCGGTCAAGAGCGCCAATACTTAACCATTTGCTGACTGAATACGATATACGAAGCACCATCATAAGTTTTATTTTATCCTGCTAACCGTCTAATTTAATAATATGCCACATATCAAATCCTCTAAGCAATTTCGTCAGCTTCCTGTAAATGAAATAAAATACCAAACCCACTCATATGTTAATGGCCTATACGGAAATAATCCCAAGCCATTCTGTTGTAGTGCATCAAAAACATTTAATTTTAACCCGCACTGCGTCAAGGAGTCGTGACAAAAATACACTTCCTTCAGGATTTCGTACCAATCAAACTTTGCCGTTGACAAACTCACAAACATAACTAACTTCCTTTGAATTCCCTGTTTGTCGATTACTGGATTAAGTTGGCGTCATTAGTTAACCCACGTTAGCTTTGCCATTGATGGAATAAAGTTTGTAAATGATTTGTTAGAGATAGGTGAAAAGTTAACTGTAGAAAATATGTTTGTGTTAGTTGGGTGCATTTTAGAATATGGGCGTTTTTTCAATCAGCGCTAGCAATCGTGCGAGTGATAGTTACTGATTCATTTTGAAAGTGTTCGGTTCTGTTTCTGTATTTGTGACTGTTCTGATGGGTTTTGAACGGAATTTCGTGTTTAAGAAAAGTATTGTGAAGTGATATTGGAGAAATGTCGAGGTTTTCATTTGATTTCACCGAAGCATTGAAAAGGGTATGCTTGCCTTGAGATTTTGTTTACTAACAAGCATAAGAAAGTCTATAAAGGCCATTACTGATCCGACTCTGAAAAAAAATAGCGTTATATTTTCGTGTGGTTTCTTCTGGAGCTCGCTCAATGGTTCATGTATTTTCCAATGAATGTATTTAATTAATATAAAAGGCGAATACACAGGAGAAGGTTTAAAGTATTTGTAGGTTCGAAGTGTTACACCTTTGTGTCTTACGTAAAATCGGTCTTTAATTGTGGATAATTATCACGTTCAGTCAAGCGACGTTTATAGACGTCGCACATAATGTTCACAGAAGTCCCATATAGCGTCCATAACGACTTAATTGAAGTTGCCGGAAGTTACGTATAAAAGAGACACGGCGATGTTTATAGCTATATTAGCTATGAGCTTTAAAAAATTGTCGCCGTGTCTCTTTTGTTCACAAGGGAGCGCTTATATTTTGTTCGTTGCTATAGCCGATAGCTTATATCTTACTCGCTTTCGGTAGGACCAGTGCCTAACTCTACTAGGACACTTTCTATTAATATCTCTTAGGGATACTTCTGTCTACTTCTTTAGTCCAAGTCTAACTCAATTAGTGCTTAATCGTTTGATAAATTCAAATCCAGTTGTACAGTATTTCACACCTTTATTTAATATCCTTGTTAAATTAGTACAGAAATATTCTTCAGCGATCCGTCTACCAACGGATCCGTCTACCGCCTACCCCTTTTTCAATTCTTCATCCACTTTTTTTCTTCTTTTGTTTTTAACCAGTACCTACGTTATCCAATCGCTATGTTCTTATTTTTTTAATTATAAAGACTACTTTACACGATGCTATGTACACAATGTTTTCTTACATTAAAACTGAAGTTTTTTATTTTATATTACGAAATCATCACAATCGTTTGTGCTTAAAATTAAGAATCATTATTTTCGAATGCAATATTCATGCTATTTTGTGTTACGCTGACAACACGGAAAACACGGTTTTGATACTCAATGGCATAAGCCTGATTTATTCTAGGATCCGTTTCCATGACCATGATTTCACATTTTTATTGTTATTTAGTAGTCTGTACTTAGGTTGCAATCTAAAAATAAACTGAATGGAATATCTAGACCGGCGTGAAAACGTCCGTTAGTGAAAGCGCGCACTTGACATTGACACCATTACAGATTTGGGTTGGACTGATCTAGAAAATCAATGCATGCTAGTGTAGGCGCAGCTTAAATAATTTGCTTTTCTATCACATATCGTCGCAGATAGTGCAATACCGCGTAACTACCAAAGCAGATAGACTTCAAATATCAAACAATTGACACTCAAATATTCTCTAATCCAATTTGTTAGTTACGCGCTATTGCACTATCCCCGATGATATACCGTATGTGAAAATGTGACGTGATTCGAAACGAAACATAAAACTAATTTGCCGAGCAAATAGCCCTAGTTTTCAGGTTTTTTGAATTGACTACCTACTCACAATCTTAGAGAAATAATTAATTATTATTAGTTAATTTATGTGAATAAATAAGAACTAAATAAAACGTAGTAATGTCACCTATGTATTACATTACAACCTTAATGGGTCGACCAATTAAAATTAAAGCACGCCCGCCTTTTCTTTCCCTTTTGGCTCTAAGACAAAACTGCTTTGTTCTTACTGCCATTGTTTGGTATCGTTTTGAAAGAGACATTGAAAGCCACTTGAATACTCAAAATAATGTACATTTAGGAAAAGGCACATATATTATCTCAATTAATGCGAAATCGAGTGAAAATTAAACTTTCTCAAACATGCAATGAAATATTGTCATTATGTTCGTCATAATAGGCTTTAAAGTATGTATGACGTTGTAGGCGGATGACCTCGAGATAATAGTAAAGGATTTTCATACAAATTTAACGGCCTAGGCCGGTAAGTAATATTTTTTAAAACCATGGCGTCGTTTTTCATGAACAGGCTAAACAGCTAAATTCTGTTTTTTTGATTGTCGTATTTTTTATTTCATTGCATGTTTGAGAAAAGCACTATACATGCCTCGCCGTGAAATTGGCTTACCGGCTTCGTATCACTGTCCTACTCAGCCGATAAGCCCATCTTTCCCGGCGTCTGGAGTAATGTAGTACGTTCCAAGTTGGAACGCTACATTCGAGACCTAGTTATAGGTAACTTTTAAAGTGAATTAAACGTAGTTAATGGGTATTAAAAATTAACCCATGTTTATATAATTAATTACTAACAATGTATTTTGCGTTAACGCATTATTTAAGCTGCGTGATGCTGATGACGGCAGTGTAAAAAAAAAGATAAGAAAAGAATGCATTTGTTATCCAACCTAACTCTTCTCTTGGGTGTCGTGAGAGTGGGCTATAAGGGATTAAAGTGTCACTGACCATTCATTTATAGAATATTGATGATGGGCAGCAGCGTCATCATAGTGCAGTGGACACTACTATGATAGTCAACCCGCTTGCCCAGCGCGACGATTATGATCAACAAGGGTGGCCAATGTCCAGTGGTGGACTAAGATGGGCTGATAATGTAAACCCGTAAGTTTACAGGCTTTGTCTGCATAATTGTTATTATCAGGCATGAAATCGAATTCTCTTAGCATTTTTGCAGCAACTGTCTGTAAGTTCCAATCCCAGATCAGCTCAAAGTTCAGTATTAAACAACAGGAACTCTCTACACATAGAAACAGGAACAGAGGTCGGAATCACCACCACGAAAAACGTGTTAGTCTGTGCTATCTATCAATAAATAAAAGTTCGCTGCTTTTGGAAGGTATATCTACAGACCGATATGCACTAATAGTGTTTAGAATGGAAGTTGAAGAGGGAGAGAACTAAAATGTTTGACTAACTAATAATGTATTCCAAGCCAAGATTTAAACAATCGAATACCGCTCCCGATAATCCGACCAGTTTATTCCCCTCTTCATCTTAATTGTTTACCGAATGTGGCGGCGGTAGCGATTACACGCTGCGGGCGCTGCCAACGACCAGCGATCGATTCGGTACAGCTGACGTAACAACTATCTCGTGGCATCGCACTTGAGTTTCCAATTTCATACATGTACCTACCTATTATCGAAATATGCGATATTATTATATAGCTATATCTAGTTGGTTCCGAAGTTCTGTCACGAGAGACGGAGCTGTGACTAAAAATGATGGTTAGACCACCAGGGATTTTTAATAATTTTTTCCCCTCACTAGCTCGTAAAGTGCTCGTTTATCCTTTAATACGAACGTGTAAAAACGCATATTATTCACTTGTGTGGCAAAGTAATGACTTTGGTTTTGGAATAACAAAACGTAAAATTCTCATGGAAATTGTTCCATATTAATGATAATTAAATAATTTGTTTGAGAATTTAGTGTAAAATACAAACCTTTATATAATATGATGATTTTAACATGTAAATCCTAAAATTCCATAAGTAACAATTGTTTTAGTGAATGATGATAAGATGACTAGATGCAATCACAAAACGCAGAAAATGTCAACGTCAACATTGTCAAAGAATATTATAGGTTATAATCTTTATTTACCGACTCGAACACGCATAAAAATAGTAAACTAAACAACTTTCAGGGTGTTCTGTTATAATTTTGTAAATATAATGAATGAGAATGATTTAATAATGCATTGGCGTTGTTGTGCAACTACAGGAATGTGCTAAAATCGTGCTGCGTTTACTTTTTCGTGGTAAGTTTACTGCGACAAAATCTTGCATTAAATACATGATGCATTTGGAAAATTATTATCACTAACCCGATGATGATTGTAATATGAACAAATAATTACCTTTTTTGAGTTTCCTCGCTATAGTGAGGGGAAAAGTTTTGTGTTACACACGGGTGCAAATGTATTTTACTTCTCGTATGTTAAAACACTCGCTGCTCAGGATTCTATTTTAGAACCACTCGCTTCGCTCGTGGTTCAACTATAGAATCCTTTCGCTTGCTCGTGTTTCAATTTCATACTCGCGGGTAAAATACAACTTTGCACCCTTGTATAACAAATAACTATTTTAAAGCTTTAATGTCCAAATGGTAAATTTAAATAAAGACTATTTCGAGAAGTTTCTTTATCACACGAATTTCGTTCTATATACCTATAAATATTTTGCTATTGTAATAGGTATTATTGTTTGTAATTTACGAATATTGTTATTTACCACAAAATTACCACAGTATAGCAGTCTTTACATTTACGGATGAGTAAATCTGCCCTTAGTTTCAATGTAGTTCATCAAATTGATAAAATTGTAACTTTAACTTTTGATTTTTTAACCCTGATAATGTGGTCAATCGATTAGTAGTAATCAATCGTTTACGTAATGTAAGTAATTTATTATAAGTACCTACCCTACTATACCTAACAATTAAGTGTCAATCTACCAATCGTTTTCATTTTCAATTATCACTCATCACCGAATTTCCTCGCTAGCTCGAGCTGTTTTTTTAATGGCAATGAGTCTTAGCAGTTTCATTGAATAATCAACTCATTATCATTTCCTTGACAGATAGCGAATAATTATCAAATTTTAATCATTTATTTTCATAAGATGATGCCAAATAGTCGTTTTGTTGGATACACTCAGTTTTAATTAAACAATGCCAAAACAAGTGCACTTTTGTCCCTGCTTGGTAATTATTGCTTTTTATCTCAATTGTGTGTTGATAAAAAATATGGTGCTCAATTATAATGTGCTTTCGTTCGACCGTTTAAACGGCTGATATAATATACCTACAGTGATTCAGACCATAGGTACTTTTCATCTGGCGCCAAATTAGGTGGTATATCTGCCTAATATGGGTTAAATTTAAAAATTCTGATTAATTTCAATTTCGACAATATCGTCTACATGGTGTAAAGCGAAGTCGGTGCAGTATTAGGCACTCGTAGCAGCTGTGGTAACGTAATAAAGTGATAATAAAGCAATAATGATATGGCTTAAACCGGACTTGATATCATTCGTTTTGTTTGCCACTGTCTTAATAAATCGTTTGCTCAAATTTAAGTATTAGTAAAATTTGTGAATTTTAAAATTGTATCAGGTGGGCACTTCAATTACATTAGTATGTTTTAAGTATCTCAGTAAGTCTAATTACGAAGAAAACCTAGGTGTGTTTTTATTGAATATGTTAATTGGCCAATAGTAGGTGTAGATAAATTGCCAAGAGCATGAAATCGCGTATACCTTTAATGGTATTTTGTCTTTAGCATTCAGCAGGTACAGGCATTCTACATTTTAATGAATTTTCTCGACTAGTGTACTGGCACCATTTAACTAATAGAAAACCTAATTGCAAAGACTAAGGTCAGCTTAAGAATGTTAGGCACGTTAAGTATAACCGATAAAATACAATTCCGAGCTTTTGATAATTCGTGTATAATAATCTATGTTAAAGGTTAAAGATCATACGCACGAAGTTATTTGCATCTCTGATTACGAACGGGCGCGTAATCCGCTGCCTGGACTGAAAATTCTCAACAAAGAAAATCAAGTTTTATTTATGGTATTGATCCCGTAATCCAGTACAATATAGTCAATACACTTCGCCATTCGGACATTGAACGTCTAGCCAAATAGCCATAGTCGTATTAATTACTTTGATTCCAGCTCACAGTGCGGTGTTGTGTCTGTTAACCTTTTTTCCGCCGGGAATTTTTCATGGAGCGTACCCGGTATCGTCACTAATTTATACACCGTAAAAACCTAATCAGATCTTTGTCTTATTTATCAGACAACTGCGAAGCAGCTTAACATTATAGAATAAGAAAAGCACCCTTTAATATTAGTATTCGTCGTAAGGTCAACGAATCACGTTTCGCGTAACGATCGAATTTCGTAGAGTAGGGGGATAGAACAGCGAATGCTTTTGGTCTGCACGCACCTGTAGTTGTGGTATAAAGTTCCCCTTCCCTGTCAAACATAGCTTAAAAATTAATCTAGTATTAAACTTAATTTGCTTAATATGTACAATAGGTGCTTATTTAATATGTCTTTCGCACATAAAGCTTTACACTCATGTCCTTTTAAAACCTGCATACAAACGTGGCTTTTATCGATTACGCTGCGCACCACTTGAGCTGCCGCATTTGTCTGCTCAGCGTTCTCGGTATTAACATCCGATACTTACCTTCCAAATGGATAGAGAGTGCTGACTTCGAGATTCTATCATCAAAGAGGCTTTATACAGTCAGTTGAACATAAGCTATTTCTGAATTTTAGGAAAACCTAAGTGATAAGCTTAAGAGTATCGATTTTGACATGCATTAATAATTTTGCATAAAACCAGCGTGACTCAGGCGACCGTAACCATGGCAATAACAGACAAAAACAGGTACGAGGTAGTTTTGAAAAGAAGCAGTTATAGCATAATTTCATGGTATTATGGTGGTTATAATTGAAAATTTTGTAAATTGGTAAAACACATTATATATATGTTTTTTGATAACTAAACTATCGCCTTAGTATGGACAAAATTGGCATTTAATATTTATTATTTCAACAATAAAAATAATTGCTAATTCAATAAAAAAATATTTATCCAACATGGTAAATTCTAAAATTAATAAATTCCTTCTCTTTACAGGTAGAAGAACGCAAACGCGCAATATGGGAGGCGTCAGTATCGCGACGCGAGGCGTTGCTACAACGGGAACGCGAGCGCACGGAGCGCTTAGAGCGCGCGCGCGCCGCTCGCTCTTCCCCCCGGTCCGCGTTCGCCTTCGGATCCTCCACCCCTCGCCTCCTCGAGCCGCTCGACTCGGCGGGATTCTTCTGGGCCGCGCGCAGGTACGTTCGGAGAACGGTAGCTGTAACATGTTGCCCGAATTAAAAGGACACTTATTAACAGAAACGGTTCAAACCATCGTTTAGGTGAAATTAAATTGAACAGTGTAAAAAACTTTGCTTTTGTCATGTTTACCAATAAATAAACATACGTTAGGTTATTTTATTACTCGTATAGAATATTCAGATTGAGTTATAAGAAGTGAAGGTGTGAATCATAACTTGATTCATAGCTGACTTATTTGATTGTAAAATAAAATTGCTTTTTATAGAATTTGCAAGGAATGTCTACCAATTAGGTAACAGCCGATTAAATAACTCATACATTATCCTAAACCATTAAAACAATAAAATAGTACCTACTAGATTATGGATACTTTTTTGAACGGTTTGCTTAGATTGTTCGCAACTTTTATAAAAAGCAAGTATAGGTACCAGGGATCGGATACCGGTTTTTTCTCCATACAAAAGAACGGTTCGAATTCCGGTCTTTTTCGTTCTTCGGTTTATATTTTTTTTGTTAATGGAGCAATTCAAAAATATAATGTTAATAATTACGTAAAATGTTGAATACTACATAAAGAGTGTAAAACATTTTAAAATATTGAGCTATTTCGAGGTTTTTCT
>JALPQI010027884.1:0-11336 GCA_025490895.1 Thaumatotibia leucotreta | reverse complement strand
AAAAAAAAAATATTTCTGGTTTGTTGGCATAATTAATATGTATACCTGTACCAAACTGCAAAATTTAGTGTCCAGCCTTTTTCTAACGCCGTTTCCAGACATGGTCAGCTTTTGGCAATAGACTGCATGGTTTTGTCTCAAATGTTTTTTTGCAATTAAAACCTGACCCCATTAGTTAAAATAAATGTCATCGACGACTGATTGGAAATGCAAAACAACCCTTACTCATTCATTGTCTGTAGAGATGCCTCCAAATGCGCAGAATCAAACTTAGCCGAACTATTCAATTGGTATGCAATATGTCTTCTCAGGATTTGTAAACTTCCAATCAGAACGATTGCATCGGCTAATTGCTGGAATACTTTTTGTCCCTTAGTTATTGCTAGTTCTGTATCCTTGACGTCACCGTTTACATTATTAACGTTAATTTTGTCGTGGCCTGTTCTTAATATGTTCTGCACAGTATGCAGTTGGTTTTTAATCATGAACGCATACAATGTGTCCAACCCGTGCAGACCCACCACTCCTATGGCTTCATTTAGTTTTGCGAAAGTCTTTGTGTTAACAATCTCAGTTTGGCTTTTGATGTCGTACCACGCCGTACAAATACTGATATAGCAGCAAACCCTGTAACAGAAAATTATAATTTAATTTTCTACTTGTAGATTGTTATGTTTGAATTAAGATTACGTACACAAAACTATAATCAATAATCATATACATTTACATCGAGTTCGCTTTAATGAACTCTTTTAGTACAGATGGTGTACTTTTTAGGCTCTAGTGCGAGAAGTGGGCCATTTTACGTCAGGTCCAAAACTTCGGATGGCCATCTGTACTAAAAAACGTTGTACGAGACACGTGCAAAAACGAAATTCGTAACTCGTGGCGATGTTTTAAAACACGACCGATAGGGAGTGTCGTAATGTACTATTATACAACGCTGTAGGCAACTAGAATGAATTAGATCAATCGTATGCCAGAAAAAGACATCAACGAGCGGCCGTCTCAGGACCTGGACTTCGTTCCGGCGTATTTATTTAATTATTTAGATTGGTTCACTTATTTTTATTGACTCGTATAAAAAGTATTGTTATTTGCTGACTGGCCTAAGTAGGTAAGGTACGAGATTGATAAGCTCTCTATTATAACACGATTTTGTAATATTATTTTACTCGCTCAACGATTAACTATAAACATCGACGTGTCTCTTTTTCCGCACACGGAAGCGCTTATCTTCTGTTCGTTTCTATAATCGACAGTTCATCGGTTACTCGCATGCACCAGTACATACCCTTAGACCCTTACCAGGTGGGTTGCACTGCGCAGTTTAAGGGTGTGAGTTTGAGGGTAGTTTCACTGACCTACCTGCCGCCGACGATGTGTCATAAAAACCACCCTCGAATATTTCCGAACAAAACATTTGAACGTCGGACACTCGTCGGTCGCCGGCGACGGGTGGTCACAAATACCAAGGCCTTAGGCATATTTCTTTTCATCACACTTGCTGTCTGAGCACGCCATTGCTTGCGTGCGTAGCGGGAGTAATAGAAAATTGAAATTCCCTAGGGAGTAATAGAAATGTACGTCATTTAATAATATTATGTCTTAAAACTTATTTTATGTCGGCAAGTGTGATGAAAAACATTGTACGCATCACGGTCGGTAAGCGAAATACTAACTCGAGTCATGAAAGCCGTTCTTACTCTCGTTAGTATTTCCGCACGTCCCTTGATGCACAATGTACTATTGTACCCACCGGGCGGGCATGCGTCAACGGGCTGCCGCTCGGCGAAAGCGGGATAGTCATGTAACACGCCGAGCTCGTTCATATTATTGAATATTATATTATCTGTGTCAATGACACTCCTCGCATCTTTGTCATTAAACTTATGGGTTTATGTTCGGTTGCAAGGCTTATGCTTTTAGGCGAGTTGTGTAGATATAGATTTATGACAAATGCCACTTTTGTGAAGGAGTGTATTTTCTGTACGTACTATTAGTTTCTCTTTGGCCTTACCTCGAGTCTGTAAGCTGCACGATTTGCCTCGCGAGGCTCCCCATGAATCCGGCCGAAGGACTGTACAGCATCACCCCTTTACGCAAACTTATCTCTTTGGCAACACTGTCTACGATTATCGCGGATACCTGCAAACAAAGGAATATCTTAAAACATGCGTTTATACTAACTACAACTCTTGATAACAGGTGTACCTTATGTCTTTGCAATAAGGTTTACGAAATGTCAGTTTAGTTTTACAATTGTATAGTTCGTGAAATATAAATTGGTAACTTTCTACCTACATTATAGTAACAATAAACGTTCAATTTATATTTCTCGAACCTTACTGTCAGTTGTTTTAAAACAATTTTGATTTTATCAATCAAATAAAATATACAAAACAAGAGATTTATAAAGATGACTAGGGACGTCACACTGCGTCCTGCGAAAAAGTTTTCACGCAGGTGCAAGAAGGAAAAACACGTTTCAAATTAAAGAAAATGTAACTTAGGTATTTATAACATTTTATATGGGACCACCATAGCATAGCTACATATACGCCATATGAGCCTGATAAACATACATACTTACATTGCAAGTTAATAAAAAGATTGCTGAAGATTAAAATCGTCCCACTTGTCGCTTATCATAAGGGCGTAATTAGCCTGTACCTTTATACGAATTAAATATCTAAGCGCCCCATGGGTAGCGACAAATTGGGGCCTTTTTACTAAACCGCTAACATATATGTATGTATTTGGGAAACAGGGCTGAAAATATAAGAACAACGCGCAAACTACTCATACATGACTCAATTTGAGGTGTGTCCCCTAAAGATGTTTGCTTCTCCTATAATTCTATACCTACCTGTTTCTGCCATATCCTTAACCCGTGCATGTTAATATAGTCTTGAATGTATTCCAACGATCTCTTGTATCCGTCCATACTCTCCGCCAACTTCTGCAGGCGTGACAACAAAGTATTCGGAGCTAACGGTTTCTTGGTTTGGGGTTCGAGGAATTCTACAAATTTCTTACTTATGTGGGTGTCTAACTCGTTTAATAACCCTTCTTCCAATAGTTCTGCTGGATCCACCCTGATGACACCAACTAGAGTAGAGCGCATGTCCAAAATACCTTAAACCAAATTAAACAATAAGAATACCAGGATTCTCAACATGTCGTATAGTCTTGTATGGTTTCCATAAATAAATAAAACCTATTAATAAAACCGATTGAGAAAACACTTCTCTCCTACGTAAGTAAAAACTTATGGATCATTTTTTACACCCAAAATGTTTGAGTCCTGAAAGTGGGTTGTTGTTTGTTTGCTCGCGGCATTTTCTACCTATACCTATAGGTACATATTAGATATGAGCAATCCGCTTTCGTGAAACAAACATTTTCATTACATTGCTTAATTTCATTATAATTATGAAACATACCTGTCGTAAATGTGGATGCAGAATGCGTAAGTCTTGCGACTTCCATCCTATGTTCAAGTTGAGCAAATTCTTTCAATCTCTCCTTATCCAACCTCGTCGGCAATTCCTTTATAGTCCACGTCTGTAAATCGATAATCTTCTCCACAATACTAAATACCATCTGCGGGATTATCTGTAGCACCTTTTGTATATATTTGATTAGTTCGTTGCTGTAGTATTGTGATACAGAAACGAGATCGGCGCTATGCGCTTGATTTATCCTTAGCAGCGGTATCTCCATAGCACTTGCGAGTTTAAGAAACAGAGCTCTTAATCTGCTTGTAACTGCCGGATTGTCTTTTATGCTTTCTTGCATGAACTGAGTATATGAATCGATGATACACCACGCGTAGCTAACATCTGCTGCAATTTCTAAGGTGACAAGAGAATCGTCTTTTAAAGAAGCCGCTCTGAGAGCATTCTTTAGTGCGTCTTTTGTTTCTGAAAGGAACTGCAGAACAGTTGAAGTGCTTTTAATACTATGAAATTCCTCAACCTCGTCTAAAGCTTGTATAAGCTGTGTAATTTTCTTCATCGATTTTGTGCTGATCGAATCTCCAACCGATTTGATCTGGTTGGCGATATTTGTGAACCATTGTTTCAGCTGTTCGTTGCCTTGGACTTTCGCGAAGGATTTGTCACCGGAGAACAGTTCTGCTAGATTATTTAAGGCTTCCAAAGCTTCTGCTTTACTGTTATTCCAGGTTTCATTTCGGCTCTCTAGCAATCTGTTAAGCATTTCCCTGACTTTCAACTCTAGCTCAGCAGTGCTTATAAGTAGCTCTAAGATTTTTAATGCATCATAATTTGACTCTTTTATGACCAGCTCCTTTAATTGCTTGCTCTTTTTGTTGTTATCGTAAAATATTACATTACTATTGTGCAGTAACAGCCATCTTAACACGAAGTTAGAATTAATCAGCAAATTCAGTATTTTATTAATATTATCTAGAACAAAATCGTCAGTCATTACGCCTTCTTTTAAAAGCTGATGAGTTTTACTGATCAGCATGGGTACAGCGCTCCCTCTTTTAGAGAACACCTCCTTGACCATTTTACTATTGCACGTATTGCCGAGTGCAGATTTCGCAGCTTTAAAGTTTTCCCAATAATCTATAACGTTGATAGTGACACCCATATAAATGGGAATTATCCAGTTACTCGGGAAGAACTTGTCGGCTATCTCCCGCATTTTCGAGACATCGGTGTGTAGGTATTGGGGTATGAAGAATAGGCAGACCACGAGCATGCTGGCTTGCGTGGCGAGCGCGGAGGCCTGGTGCTCCGGGGTCGTGTATACGGCTAGCTGGTTGTAAATGTCCTCTGATCTCAATTTACCGACCACCTTTTCGATGAAGTATGGGTGAATATTGATGCGTCTATAAAGGGAAAGCATGACTTTACTACAATACCGATACTATAATAAACTGTAAATCTCGTGTCTACAATTTTTATTAACTATTTCAAGTCTAACATTGTTGAAATCGTCTTTGAAGTTCGCACTTTTTTGGGCGTGAACTTTTGCATTAAGCATCAACTGAAGTTATTTTGATTTTGACGACTTCTCAGCGAATGCTTTTGGATATTGGATTGTTAAACATAAAACAGAAGATTCAATTTACAGTCCCACAGCTGTTAGAACTACATGGGACTATTGTGTAACAGTAGAGACTGATTTTACGATGGCTACTTTATTTCGTGAACAAGCTTTATATTCATAATAATTACATACCCAAAATATTCTACTGGGTAGTCAGCAGGCCTTTTCTTGTGTAACTGGTCGTACCCCGTGTCCCGCAGCAGTTTGCAGACATCGTCAACATTGGACTGGGACTGGCTCGTGCTGTAGCGATAGAAGGCGACGAGCAGTCTTTCTCGAACTATCCCTGGCATGTAGAGGTCACAGAGAAGCAACATCGAGCCGTACAAGTACAGGGATTCACACTGAAAAGGGAAGAACGAAATATGGTACGACTAATTGACTATCTAGACATGCGTGTCAAGCCAAGTTTAAGAAACAGAACTGGCGAAGAGTACCGTGCGTATTATTTATATTCTTTAACCCCCAAAGGTTTATGTAAAATTTAACTTTCCTTAAATTATATTCAAATGTAGTTCCAATATAATAAAATGGAACATAGTTGCAAGTATATTGCTAAATTTTGAAGCAATAAAATGGGTATTGCCACAGGAGTTAATATTATAAACACACAACAACTTACAACTGACAGCATCAATATGGAATTTGCAATATGCTGACAACATCAACTTTAAATGTGTGTTACCTATTATTTTTGTACCTGTAGCAAGTTCAAGGCTGTTTAAAAAATAAATAAATTCATTAGCAATGTCAATTGAATCACATTCATTAAGTAGCTTTGTAAAATTATTGCTCTCAAGTTTTGTAATAACAGCAACAGGTACTTACCAGAAGTTGCTTTCCTTCAACATCTTTCATAACAGTCTCTATGTTTTGCTGAATGAATGCTCCATCATACAGTTGCTCCACAAATGAATTCAAATCAATTATATATTGATGAACATTTTCAAACAACAGGTAAAAGCGGTTTATAATTTCCAAATACTTTTCTTTTAGATCATCATCCAAATCTTGAAGTTTCTGATAATAATAAAAAAGTGGTAATTTTTTATCTGTCATATGTTTTGAAATCCATAATTGGACATTTTCGCGAGAAGAGATCCAAAAAAAATTTTTTTAAGGTAGGTAAATTTAATGTTTTTCCTACTCAGAATAACGAGTTCTTTCAATCTAGGAGAAAAAAAAGTACAAGAAAAAAATGGTCCCACATTTTTCATACATTTCACATGCTCTCCACTTTGTAACAGCTGTACAAAGTGTTTGAAAAACGGTTATGTGAGTGAAACAAAAAGTTGGGACACTTTTTTTCTTCTAGTAGGATCGAAACGGCTCGTGATTCTGGGCAGGAAAAACATAAAATTTACCTGTTTCAGAAAAGTAAGTTTTTGGATCTCTTCTCGCGAAAATGCCCAATTATTTGTTCGGCTGATAGGAGGGTGAGAGTTGTACTTAATTCAATTAAATATAATACAGAGAGTAACAAAAGTGTTGGTGATCCGTTTAAGGGTCCATTCTGTATCATATTCTAATTAGATAAAAGTAGGAGAAAAATGTTCATTACAAAAAGAAAAAAATTGTTTTTCTATAGGATGCCAAATAAAAAATATTTTGTTTTTGTAAAAATTTTGTCTGCCCTTTCTTCTTTCCATAATTAGAATATGACAATGAATGGGCCCTTAAACATGTAACCATAATTTATTCAAATTTCGGGCTTTTTTTTAGTCTTTTCAGCATTTTTTCTTTTTGATTCCTTATGACACAATCTATTATTGTTACACCCTAGAATTAACATACCAAATTTATCTTTTCTTTACAAATCGCCTGAGTTACACTCACAGCTTTTGAAAGTAAAACTGAAAATGGTATTCTATAAAATTAATGATTAAAAATTGTAATTTTTCAAGTGAAGTCTTTGTGGTAAGTTACATATCTTATTTGACATATAATAATAGAAATGAGCATTCAACTTAAAACCTTATTAAAAATTTAGAAGATTATTAGTATTAGTAGTCAATGAAAATTATAAATACCACATTCATGTTGATTTTCTTTTCCTGGTTGTCGGCAATTTTAAAATATCCAAAATCCATGATAACATCTTGATACTTTTGCTGGAGTTCTTTGTTTTCTAAGCTGGAAATATGGATAGTAAGACTGTTAACCCTTAAAGTGGCAATCTACTTCTTTAAGTTTTTGGATTATCATAATATTCGGATCATTGGCTATATCATCATTGATCAAGCTGGAACTTTATTTTATGTTCAGTCGAAGACAAAATAAGGGGTATACAAAAACGTTCAAAAATATGTCCCAGTGCACTCTAATTCTGTGTAATAAGAACGTCGTAACATATTTATGAACGGATTCTTTCGATACTTATTTTTGCACTTGACTGTTCAATAAAAATACTTACAAAAATATTGTTGGGATATGATCCTTCAACCTTAGAATTTCCGCTATTATGGCATTCCCATGTGAAACTAATTTTAACAAATTTTGAGCACAAAGATTATCCTCTGCCATGAAAACCCTCATTTTGCGATTTTTGCCGCTGTAGTTTGTTTTAAATCAACTAACTTCCCGAACAGTATGCGGGTTATAACAACTGTATATCAAGCCGCATCTTTCAATATATAATAAAAATCACTACTGCTATTATAATTAATACACTACAAAAATAAATAAATAAAATATAGACAATAGAAAGAATCAAAAGAAAAACACTCCCAGTCTCCCATTCCCATTGTCAACTTGACAGTTGAAGAGTTGCCATGACTCAAGTTGAAAATACTGCTTATATTTTATGCAATTTAATTGTAATTTAGGAGTGTCAGGGATTTCAAATGAGAGTTTTCAGTAAAATGTTCCACTTTGTCTCTGGCATTCCTTAAACGCTTAGACAGAAAAAATGCATAAAAATACAAGCAAGTTCCGTCTTTGAGATAAGCGAAAAAATAGAACGGCTTACTAACAAGGTACACAAATTGTCATTAACTATAGTGTAAAGAAGTCCTACGGCGAGCCTACCATAAACTTATTTCTAGTAATTTTCGAGTATTTGTCTCTTTCCATCCGATTACGCCTTCGTTGGAATGCTGGAAACCGTTGCTTGAAATTTACGATTTTCACGGTTCTACAACACAACGTAGATTCCACACAAACATATACACAAATTGTTAAATAAAATAAATTATTATTACTGTAAGTCGAACATGTGTTTATAAATAAAATAAAATTATTATGTTTACTCTGTCTCTTCAGATATTATTTTCTGTTTTCTGTTCGTTTTAATAGCATGACATTGATAATGTTATTCCTTGTAAGTAATTACTATGTTGACATTAATTATACATGTATGCATACTATTTTTTTTCTACTGTTTGACATTTTTCTTATTAACAATCTCATGAAATGAATTCTAAATATTGTACGCCATACAACGACTGATTGTGACGATCTTATAATGAATTTTTTACCTTTGTAATTACTCACGTTCATGCAATAAATTATTTGTATTTGTATTATTTTTTACGTATTGTCTCTTTCTCTGCAGCTGGAACACATGCTTTTCTATTTATGACCCATAGATTGCCCTGTAGTTCTCCCACGGCCGACTTTAATATTATGAACACGCTTCTGACTGATTATTATAGGCACCAATTTTCCAAAACTCTTTGTACAAGGTTTTAACCCTTGTTGGTCGCTCCTAAAAAGATCCAAAACAAAAGGTTTTTTTTAATTATTTCTGAAGAAATAGATAAATTATTAAATGTTATTTAATTATCAGTTAAATAAAGTTTTTAGTACAATCCCCTTCAATTTGACTATGAACAGGCAACCTAATTATTTGACAAAATTAGGGAAAAACCGTTTCTAATGGCAATACCAAGTGCATTTTTCTCACGGAGTAAATGGAGATGGCAAGTAGGCGTTCCCGTGTCGCCGATACTATGATGCGGAGTCACAAAACAGAAAAAACAGTAGAAGCGTAATGTAAGCGCAGCGCGTGTGGCAATAGTAAGCAGCGCAAGGCTTACCTGCACAAAAGTTAACCACAGTAGGCCGTCAGTTCTCTAAGCGCGCTCACGTGAGATCGTTTTCGAATAAATCCGAAAAAGAATGTGCAAATATGCCTTTTTGTGCCGTTTTGGGATGTAAAAGTAACAGCCAGAAGTCAAACCTCACCAATGAAGGTATTTCATACCACCGGAAATTCTTAATTTGTAAATATTTTAATATTTTCTAAAATATTTCGTATTCCGCAATATGTTTGTACTACATTAAATAAACAACTTTATGTGCGAATAATAAGGTCGTTTTTTATTTGGCATGAAACTATGGAAATTTCTAGAATTTCGGACGATAGGCTGAGTAGCGGCCAATGCGAGGAAAGGGTCCAAAAACGTATCGATATCGATATTTTATTTCGTTGATATACCTACATTAGTTGTCTTGAGCCGATTAAGTGAAAAAAAATTAAACATGTTCTCTATAATCTTTATTTATTTAATCGGGTTTCCGACTGTCATCGTCATCATCATCATCATCTCAACCTTTTGCTGCCAGCTGCTGAGCGTAGGCCTACGTATCATCATATTATAATATTGTGGATATTAAGGTTTCGTGGCCAAATCATAAATTCGCCATGTCCGTCCGACTGTCATCGTCATCATCATCATCATCTCAACCTTTTACTGTCAGCTACTGAGCGTAGGCCTGCATGTCATCCAATTATAATATTGTGGGTATTAGGGTTTCGTTGCCAAGTCATAGTTTCGCTATGTCCACCCGACTGTCATTGTCGTCATTATCATCATCACCTAAGACTACTACCTTACCTACTGCTTAGTATACATAGATCCCCACATCCTCATATTATAATATTGTGAATGTTAAGGTTCTATTGTCAAATTATAGTTTCGAAATGTCTGCCCGTCTGTCATTGTCATCATCATCATCATCATCATCTCAGCCTTTTGCTGCTAGCTGCTGAGTGTAGGTCTGCTTATCATAATATTATAATATTGTAGATATTAAGGTTTCGTTCCCAAATCATAGTTTCATCATGTCCGCCCGAATGTCATCATCATCATCTCAGCCTTACTTACTGTGAGCATGAGCATATCCTAATATTATAATATTATGGGTGTGAATTTTAAGGTGGCGTTCTCAAATTATCGTTATCATTGTCGGACCGACTGTCCACTAGTTAGTATTACCGTAATTACCTCCCTAGACACCCAATGTACTATTACTTCATATATACATAATTATATATATTTTATCGATATAATACCGACTCTTGCACAGCACTATGACGCTCGTTAGCCATAACGTACAAAAAGCAGCCTATCTCTTTTACTCTTGGGAAATGCCACGTATGTGGGAGAGAGAACAAGGATTCGCCATCTATTGGGGAGTTGCTGAACTATTGAGTTTTAGTTATAAACAGACTTATGCTACTCGACGCTAGATGGCAACACTCTCTTTGCAAGTTAGTAGTAGCAAGCGAAACGTCCGTAAGTAATAAAACGAGTAGTATAATTTTGCTTTTGTCGCATTCGAAATAAAGTTTATTTTTGGTATAAGATTTTATAACCAATAAGCTTTCAGATACTTCTGTGTGTATGTTTGCGCCAGTGTGAGTGTGGCGACATCGGTTCTCTCGAGAATCGGGGTATAAGCCGCTTCTACCTTATTTTTTGTTCTGTGTGCGGAGTTCATACTTCACGCGCACTTATGATTAGTACGTGATTGGCCGTGTCAGAAATTGAACGTTCGAATCGCGAATAAAAAATCGGTTATTAAATAAACAATGCCGTATTGTGCTGTACTGAGCTGCAGGAATAACAGCAAAAAAAATTATTTCACATCGAGGTATTTCCTACCACCGGTAAGTATTATTTTGTATTTTAATTCAATAAATACAAAAACATGTTGCTTCGTCTATTATTTACGTACGTTTGTTATTCAAATTCAATTTTATTTCTCAGAGAATAGAGTTCATAATCTTTTGTTAAGATTGTATACATTTCTCTAGAACATTCGCTACTCTAAATGTCAAACAAGGTTCGCTACTCACAGGCTGTCCAAAGTCGATATTTATATCGATAATGTTAATGTTATGATATATGAGCGTTCGATATTTAATTTTTAGTAGGGAATGTAATCAAGTAAAAATGTATAGTTATAACTATACATTATGTATAGTTATAACTTATAACGATACATTTTTACTGAATATTAAGCGA
>JALPQI010027883.1:0-13703 GCA_025490895.1 Thaumatotibia leucotreta | reverse complement strand
CTTCCATACTATTAAGCTTAACAGGTACAGTCAAGTTTATAAATATGTATACACTTTTTTACTTATGTCTGGAGTACAAGGTCTAAAATTGTATATATAATATATTTTTGCCCCTGATTGTACGATCAGGAAAACAAGTGAATCAGAACTTCGGTGATCAGTAGATACACTTTGCTAACTTTAAATTTAATATTTGCTGCCTTTTTTCTGATAAATGACTTGTTAGAATATAATATTTTTACCTTTTATATAACTAACTGCAGCTGACACTTGAAAAAAAAATTTTTCACACCGCCTAATATGGGTCTTTTCTTCCCTGCTAGGAGGGATCAAAGTGGCACTTTTCTGTTCAATTACTTTCTATTGCCAGCCTAAAAATAACAATGAAATATGAAAATAAATATACATAATTAATTACAATTGCGTTTTGCGCAAAAATATCAAAGATGTTATATGTTTTTTTTTTGGAACAATTCAAATTGTTTTCTTAAATATATTTTTTAGTTGTATTTTTTAAGCAGTAGCACAGCTATGTATATAAATTTAAATATTAGATGTCATATACCAAAGAAAAAATACCTTCGCCCTCGCCGAAAATATTATCATTTTGATCCCTTGTAACACAATCTACTATTCTCTTATTCCCAGTGGATCCAGAGAAAGAAAACATCTTGATAGCCTACCTACCCTCCGGCCAGTACTGCGGAGTGAAACTCTTCACTTCTCGACCGACAAGCTTTAAGAATGATGCGTCCAGGCTACAATGGGACAAGCAGGCTGCTTCCAATGCTATCACACTCAAGAAACAACTAGGTAAGTTTTTTTTTTTCATATTTAATGTCAAAACTACAATTTATACATGGGTGAATCAACTTTTTTCTGTATGTTATTGCCATGGTTATGGTCGCCTGAGTCACGCTGGTTTTATGCAAAATGATGCTACTTAAACAATGCAAACATACATTTTTCTGGTGCTAATAAGACCCTTCCTTAATGGGTCACCCACAAACACGCACTACATGCATGCTTGCATAACTTTGAATAAAACCAGCGTAACTCAGTCGACCGTAACCATGGCAATAACAGACAGAAAAAACTTGATAGGTGGGTAAATAGAAGGACTCATGATATTTATGTAACAACATTGTGAACTACTCTTATTTTACGCAAATAAATGATTATGATTATGAATTATAAGAATCTACACAATTTATTCATGTTAATGCGTGCCGTTTCGAAATTTCAAACAACCACAAATTGAAACATACGTTTCACACATACATAAAATAGATTGTTGTTGGAATAATTGTTTTTTTTTTTTCAGAAAAGGGTCAGATCACTCCACAGTCAATATCTGCACAACTGGTCATGGATCTAAATCTGACCGATGACGAGCGACAAGCGCTAGACAGGGACCGAGATCTGGGTATGTGTCTCTTACATGTTTCATATTTTTAACCTCATAGATTAAATAAATAACCTCATATTAAGTCACCAAAGGTCTATGTATGACAGGCATATGAAAGACAAAGTACAGGTATATTCACCAAAGCTGGCACGATGGAATGAATGAAATGAATGGCGTCTATCATTGTGTGTGTATCATACCAGCCTGTATCTACTGTCATTTTGACATCCACCCACACATAGATACTGTCTGTCACTTAGTTGATCCCTTCGTACGAGACACGTGCAAAAACGAAATTCATAGATACTCTCTGTCACTTAGTTGATCCCTTCGTACGAGACACGTGCAAAAACGAAATTCATAGATACTCTCTGTCACTTAGTTGATCCCTTCGCACGAGACACGTGCAAAAACGAAATTCGTAACTCGTATCGATTTAAAACACTCCCTATAGGTCGTTTTTTAAAACATCGCCACTCGTTTCGAATTTCATGTTTTTCGCACTTGTGTCGTAATGTACTATTAAAAAACATTCAAAATTATATTAATCGGGTATTGATTTTGTTTTATTTGCATATGTATTGTCCACGGAAAGAACATGTCTAGTCAATTCAAATTACAGAAGGAAAAACCACCTTACTTTCAACAGAATAAGATGTGAATTTGCCCTGATTTTTTTAAGCACTGGACATGTTTTTTCCGTGGATTTAAAATTGGACGTTTCCGATTGTAAGTGACAACATAATGATAGTATTTTAATTGCAGAGGTGAAGAAATCCCGGCTGCACTTCCTGAAGACTGAAATGAAGTTGATCGAACTGGACGCCAAGATCAAGACTTGTCTCAGTCTGGAGAAAGCTGATACAGAACTGTGTCTCAAACTTATTGATGAGATCCTTGGTGAGTATTCTTTTATGGATGTCAAGTTGAGTAAGAGATACATTTCTCTTTCCTGAAATCGAATTCTGGCAGATGCGTTTATGACTCGAGCGGGCTGTCGAGCATCCAATATGCTCATTCACCCCATTTCCCTTAGCTGGAGCTGCAGCTAAGGGAAATGGGCATACACCACACTATTCTCTACAATCTACAACACATGTCATGAATAATTTTAGAAGGTCAACACAAATTTATACACGGCCATGATTACAAAAATCCTCCACTGAGAAGAAGCATCCCCCTAACTAAAAACTTTTCAGCTGAATTTTAAACATGTTGCTATTGATAATAGACTTCAATTCAATTGGCAACTTGTTAAAGAGAGCTATGGCCTGATAACCTGCAGACAGTGTTGGGCGCAATTAATTACTTTTTGTAATTTAATTACAAATTACATAATTATTAAATCAATTACGTTAATTAAATTGAATGTAATTAAAATTTCATGTAATTGAAATTACTATGTAATTTGTAATTGTAGTTACATTAATTTGTAATTAAATTACTAAATTACTTTAACCTCGTGAGGCCCTATGTCATATATATATTACATAACATTTTGACTTTATAGTTATAGTGTCAAAGTTAAAATTCGGTTGAAGTAAGTGACGTCACCAGGCCTCAGGAGGTTAAGTCAACTTTTTTATAAACAATGAGAAGCGTACTTGTTTACTTGGTCTGATTGCAATGATTTAATAATTAAAACAATAATTGTGTGTACCTATATTTATATTTATTTGAATTGACTCAAATTTGGCACACAGATAGTATATTTCCAGAATATAAAGTAACTAAGCATATTTTCTCCGACCATTTATTTTATTAAAAAAATATGGGATCAAAAATATTCTATAAGACAAAAGTAATTTGTAATTTTATAATAATTAATTGCAAATAGTAATTAATAATTACATTTTGTAATTGTAATTGAAACTTATAATTATAATTATTTTTCCATGTTATCTGCAGAAATTATGGCGTTGGTGTCATCAGCAAAAATTCAAAAACGGCTGAGCCGATTATTTTAAAGTATTCTATAAGCCCACTTTCATGATTATTTCCGCCGATTATTTTAAAGTATTCTATAACACACATTTTTTCATATTTTTTGGACTTACGGATCAAAAGTTAGAGTTTTTTTTCTTTCTTCGTAGTCATTATCTCAGAAAATATTGACTTTAAAAAAACTATCATTTTGACACTCAACATAGATACTTTCTGTCACTTGATCGATTCATGCCAGCATAGGTGAATTGAACTATAATTCTAGTTCTTTTTTTTTTCAGAACTGGACCTAGCCGCCCTCATGCTGCTAAAGCACCCAACGTGCATGGAGACCGTGAAGCGGATGCGAGTGTACGTCGGCAACGCCCCCTCCTGGGAGATGAGCGAAGCGGAGGCGCTCACGTTCAGCAAGCAGGCGCACCGCATCCGCAACAAGGCCGACGCGCTCTTCTCCACCATGCGGGTTAGTGGCTACGTGAAGCGGATGCGGAGGGCAACGCCCCCTCCTGGGAGATGAGCGAAGCGGAGGCGCTCACGTTCAGCAAGCAGGCGCACCGCATCCGCAACAAGGCCGACGCGCTCTTCTCCACCATGCGGGTTAGTGGCTACGTGAAGCGGATGCGGAGGGCAACGCCCCCTCCTGGGAGATGAGCGAAGCGGAGGCGCTCACGTTCAGCAAGCAGGCGCACCGCATCCGCAACAAGGCCGACGCGCTCTTCTCCACCATGCGGGTTAGTGGCTACGTGAAGCGGATGCGGAGGGCAACGCCCCCTCCTGGGAGATGAGCGAAGCGGAGGCGCTCACGTTCAGCAAGCAGGCGCACCGCATCCGCAACAAGGCCGACGCGCTCTTCTCCACCATGCGGGTTAGTGGCTACGTGAAGCGGATGCGGAGGGCAACGCCCCCTCCTGGGAGATGAGCGAAGCGGGGGCGCTCACGTTCAGCAAGCAGGCGCACCGCATCCGCAACAAGGCCGACGCGCTCTTCTCTACCATGCGGGTTAGTGGCTACGTGAAGCGGATGCGGAGGGCGACGCCCCCTCCTGGGAGATGAGCGAAGCGGAGGCGCTCACGTTCAGCAAGCAGGCGCTCCGCATCCGCAACAAGGCGGACGCGCTCTTCTCCACCATGCGGGTTAGTGGCTACGTGAAGCGGATGCGGAGGGCGACGCCCCCTCCTGGGAGATGAGCGAAGCGGAGGCGCTCACGTTCAGCAAGCAGGCGCACCGCATCCGCAACAAGGCCGACGCGCTCTTCTCCACCATGCGGGTTAGTGGCTACGTGAAGCGGATGTACGAGGGCAACGCCCCCTCCTGGGAGATGAAGCGGAGGCGCTCACGTTCAGCAAGCAGGCGCACCGCATCCGCAACAAGGCTGACGCGCTCTTCTCCACCATGCGGGTTAGTGGCTACGTGAAGCGGATGTACGAGGGCGACGCCCCCTCCTGGGAGATGAGTGAAGCGGAGGCGCTCACGTTCAGCAAGCAGGCGCACCGCATCCGCAACAAGGCCGACGCGCTCTTCTCCACCATGCGGGTTAGTGGCTACGTGAAGCGGATGCGGAGGGCGACGCCCCCTCCTGGGAGATGAGCGAAGCGGAGGCGCTCACGTTCAGCAAGCAGGCGCACCGCATCCGCAACAAGGCGGACGCGCTCTTCTCCACCATGCGGGTTAGTGGCTACGTGAAGCGGATGTACGAGGGCAACGCCCCCTCCTGGGAGATGAGCGAAGCGGAGGCGCTCACGTTCAGCAAGCAGGCGCACCGCATCCGCAACAAGGCGGACGCGCTCTTCTCCACCATGCGGGTTAGTGGCTACGTGAAGCGGATGCGGAGTGTACGAGGGCGACGCCCCCTCCTGGGAGATGAGCGAAGCGGAGGCGCTCACGTTCAGCAAGCAGGCGCACCGCATCCGCAACAAGGCGGACGCGCTCTTCTCCACCATGCGGGTTAGTGGCTACGTGAAGCGGATGTACGAGGGCGACGCCCCCTCCTGGGAGATGAGCGAAGCGGAGGCGCTCACGTTCAGCAAGCAGGCGCACCGCATCCGCAACAAGGCCGACGCGCTCTTCTCCACCATGCGGGTTAGTGGCTACGTGAAGCGGATGCGGAGGGCGACGCCCCCTCCTGGGAGATGAGCGAAGCGGAGGCGCTCACGTTCAGCAAGCAGGCGCACCGCATCCGCAACAAGGCGGACGCGCTCTTCTCCACCATGCGGGTTAGTGGCTACGTGAAGCGGATGCGGAGTGTACGAGGGCGACGCCCCCTCCTGGGAGATGAGCGAAGCGGAGGCGCTCACGTTCAGCAAGCAGGCGCTCCGCATCCGCAACAAGGCCGACGCGCTCTTCTCTACCATGCGGGTTAGTGGCTACGTGAAGCGGATGCGGAGGGCGACGCCCCCTCCTGGGAGATGAGCGAAGCGGAGGCGCTCACGTTCAGCAAGCAGGCGCTCCGCATCCGCAACAAGGCGGACGCGCTCTTCTCCACCATGCGGGTTAGTGGCTACGTGAAGCGGATGTACGAGGGCAACGCCCCCTCCTGGGAGATGAAGCGGAGGCGCTCACGTTCAGCAAGCAGGCGCACCGCATCCGCAACAAGGCTGACGCGCTCTTCTCCACCATGCGGGTTAGTGGCTACGTGAAGCGGATGTACGAGGGCGACGCCCCCTCCTGGGAGATGAGTGAAGCGGAGGCGCTCACGTTCAGCAAGCAGGCGCACCGCATCCGCAACAAGGCCGACGCGCTCTTCTCCACCATGCGGGTTAGTGGCTACGTGAAGCGGATGCGGAGGGCGACGCCCCCTCCTGGGAGATGAGCGAAGCGGAGGCGCTCACGTTCAGCAAGCAGGCGCACCGCATCCGCAACAAGGCGGACGCGCTCTTCTCCACCATGCGGGTTAGTGGCTACGTGAAGCGGATGTACGAGGGCGACGCCCCCTCCTGGGAGATGAGCGAAGCGGAGGCGCTCACGTTCAGCAAGCAGGCGCACCGCATCCGCAACAAGGCTGACGCGCTCTTCTCCACCATGCGGGTTAGTGGCTACGTGAAGCGGATGTACGAGGGCAACGCCCCCTCCTGGGAGATGAGCGAAGCGGAGGCGCTCACGTTCAGCAAGCAGGCGCACCGCATCCGCAACAAGGCGGACGCGCTCTTCTCCACCATGCGGGTTAGTGGCTACGTGAAGCGGATGCGGAGTGTACGAGGGCGACGCCCCCTCCTGGGAGATGAGCGAAGCGGAGGCGCTCACGTTCAGCAAGCAGGCGCTCCGCATCCGCAACAAGGCCGACGCGCTCTTCTCTACCATGCGGGTTAGTGGCTACGTGAAGCGGATGCGGAGGGCAACGCCCCCTCCTGGGAGATGAGCGAAGCGGAGGCGCTCACGTTCAGCAAGCAGGCGCTCCGCATCCGCAACAAGGCCGACGCTCTCTTCTCCACCATGCGGGTTAGTGGCTACGTGAAGCGGATGCGGAGGGCGACGCCCCCTCCTGGGAGATGAGCGAAGCGGAGGCGCTCACGTTCAGCAAGCAGGCGCACCGCATCCGCAACAAGGCGGACGCGCTCTTCTCCACCATGCGGGTTAGTGGCTACGTGAAGCGGATGTACGAGGGCGACGCCCCCTCCTGGGAGATGAGCGAAGCGGAGGCGCTCACGTTCAGCAAGCAGGCGCTCCGCATCCGCAACAAGGCGGACGCTCTCTTCTCCACCATGCGGGTTAGTGGCTACGTGAAGCGGATGCGGAGGGCAACGCCCCCTCCTGGGAGATGAGCGAAGCGGAGGCGCTCACGTTCAGCAAGCAGGCGCTCCGCATCCGCAACAAGGCGGACGCTCTCTTCTCCACCATGCGGGTTAGTGGCTACGTGAAGCGGATGCGGAGGGCAACGCCCCCTCCTGGGAGATGAGCGAAGCGGAGGCGCTCACGTTCAGCAAGCAGGCGCACCGCATCCGCAACAAGGCGGACGCGCTCTTCTCCACCATGCGGGTTAGTGGCTACGTGAAGCGGATGCGGAGGGCGACGCCCCCTCCTGGGAGATGAGCGAAGCGGAGGCGCTCACGTTCAGCAAGCAGGCGCTCCGCATCCGCAACAAGGCGGACGCTCTCTTCTCCACCATGCGGGTTAGTGGCTACGTGAAGCGGATGCGGAGGGCAACGCCCCCTCCTGGGAGATGAGCGAAGCGGAGGCGCTCACGTTCAGCAAGCAGGCGCTCCGCATCCGCAACAAGGCGGACGCTCTCTTCTCCACCATGCGGGTTAGTGGCTACGTGAAGCGGATGCGGAGGGCAACGCCCCCTCCTGGGAGATGAGCGAAGCGGAGGCGCTCACGTTCAGCAAGCAGGCGCACCGCATCCGCAACAAGGCCGACGCGCTCTTCTCCACCATGCGGGTTAGTGGCTACGTGAAGCGGATGTACGAGGGCAACGCCCCCTCCTGGGAGATGAGCGCTTGTCCCCTTATAATAAAATAGAATAGAATTCATTTATTTGGTGTAAAAAAATTGGTTGCCTGTAAAGTCGGTATACGGGCGAAAGTTTTACGTGACAACGACTTTGAGAAGGACGCGTGCCTCTCACTCGCTCTCATTGTGAGCGCATAACGTGAGCGGAGCGTAACGCAGTTTCTTGAAGTGTCACCCGGCAAACCAATTTATAAGACGTTGTCACGTCAAAAGGTAAACTTAAATTAAAATACATCTTAAACTAAAGACGTATTTTCCTCGTGGTGAAGAGAAATTATCAGCTTCGTATTCTTATACGACTTCGTTTGCGCTCGGCCGTCTAAATCCAGTAGTAAATTGTATTGTCTTAAAGAGAAATTACCGACTACGTATTCTTATATGGCCTAGCTAGCGCTCGGCCGTCTAAATGTAACTTTTCAGGTGCATTTTCTCGTCCCAAGGAAGGAAGGCAGACACCCTCTTCATCACCATGCGATGGGACGCACTATGGGACGAAATGGCAAAAAAAGACAATCGCATTTTTTTCTGAAAACCCCACTTTCATAGGAAATTGCTCAAGCAACAAAAAATGTGGTATACAAGCTTTCGAAATAACGCGTAATTTAACCGGGAAAAAAATCAAATGTGTTTTTTATTATACCACAATAGAGGTATCTTATTTTGAGAAAACTAATGTATCGTGACTTTTAACATTCAGAACATCATTGTACAACTCTGACGAATAGCTGAGGGATGTTGACGTAACTAAAGACCAAAGAGCTTGCGACTTCCTCGCACAACATCAGTGTTGCGTTACAGCAAGGAAATACCGCTAGCAATTCAGTACAATGCCACAAGGGCCAATCTTAGATATAGGTTAGTTAGTATAGTTCTATTTAATTTAGGTATCATCATCATAATAAATTATACAGTTTTGAAAATAATGACCAATAAAAAAGTTTACGTAACGTTAACTTTCTCCATGGCTGTGACAAATCACAAATCTGTATGAGAAATACCCTTGAACGATGTTGAAAACACCTTTTCCCCTCACTAGCTCGTAAACTGCTCGTTTATCCTTTAATACGAACGTGTAAAAACGCATATTATTCACTTGTGTGGCAAAGTAATGATCTTGGTTTTGGAATAACAAAACGTAAAATGCTCATGGAAATTGTTCCATATTAATGATAATTAAATAATTTGTTTGAGAATTTAGTGTAAAATACAAACCTTTATATAATATGATGATTTTAACATATAAATCCTAAAATTCCATAAGTAACAATTGTTTTAGTGAATGATGATAAGATGACTAGATGCAATCATAAAACGCAGAAAATGTCAACGTCAACATTGTCAAAGAATATTATAGGTTATAATCTTTATTTACCGACTCGAACACGCATAAAAATAGTAAACTAAACAACTTTCAGGGTGTTCTGTTATAATTTTGTAAAAATAATGAATGAGAATGATTTAATAATGCATTGGCGTTGGTGTGCAACTACAGGAATGTGTTAAAATCGTGCTGCGTTTACTTTTTCGTGGTAAGTTTACTGCGACAAAATCTTGCATTAAATACATGATGCATTTGGAAAATTATTATCACTAACGATGATCTATGATAATGATGATTGTAATGTGAACAAATAATTACCTTTTTTGAGTTTCCTCGCTATAGTGAGGGGAAAAGTTTTGTGTTACACACGGGTGCAAATGTATTTTACTTCTCGTATGTTAAAACACTCGCTGCTCAGGATTCTATTTTAGAACCACTCGCTTCGCTCGTGGTTCAACTATAGAATCCTTTCGCTTGCTCGTGTTTCAATTTCATACTCGCGGGTAAAATACAACTTTGCACCCTTGTATAACAAATAACTATTTCATCACACTTGCTGTCTAAGCGCGCCATTGCTTGCATGCGTAAAATCAAATCATCTCTCTTTATTTTGCATAAAATATGGTATACAAGATGGAATGAACATATTAAAACATGCATATTTTACCAGCAGCTGGCATGCAAAATGCAAATAGATACAAACTAGACTAAATTCGGGAGCGTAGCGGGAGTAATAGAAAAGTGAAATTCCCTAGGGAGTAATAGAAATGTCTGTACGTCATAGAATAATATTTTGTCTTAAAACTTATTTTTTTGTCCGCAAGTGTGATGAAAAACATTGTATGCATCACGGTCGGTAAGCGGAATACTAACTCGAATCATTAAAAGTCACAAAAACACTCTCGGTAGTAATTCCGTACTTACCTCCTTTAATGCACAATGTACTATTAATTTAATGCTTTTTTTCCAATTTCAGGATCTGTTCCACGTCCCAGAAGGCTTGTCTTTCTCGGAGTTGTTCAACGAGCGAGTGGCACAGTTCAAGGCCGCTACAGAAAACCTGCACGCTGACAAACTTCTAGAAATGGTGCACGAACCAATCGGTATGTTGGTACTTATCTTATTGGTGGGGCCTTACGGATACACTTCGACCCATTGGGATCTTTTGTGTAACTGCCCCCTGTTTCGCCTACCCCAGGGATTGTCCTATCATCAACTCTGTCTGAGGACGGACCCTAGCGACAGCGTTTTGACCTCGTTCGGTTCCAGATAGCCGGAACCGAAGTTTTTCGTCCCTTTTTAGAATTATAACTATGATGAGACTCAAACTGCGACCACATAACATGGACGTCTAACGCCAGCTCGAAAATGCCCCCAAAAACAATTGTTCAATTGTACCAAAATGGACACGACATAGCGCTTTTATTAAAACCACGCATATTTCGGCGCAACATCTTTGACAAATGTTTATAGAATATAGCCAATCAAAATTTTGATGGACCAATCACAACTATTTTAAATGGTGGTTTAAAATTTTATAGGCTGACATTCAAATTCATTACCGTGATGCATTGAAGAGGGGGTGTCACTTGTCAACTAAAATTTAGGACCGTTTTTGAATAGCTTTTTGGCGTGCGGTTCCCATGTTTTATTTGTTCATAGGGTGGGGCCCTTACGGATACACTTTGACCTATTAGGATCATTTGTGTAATTGCCCCCTGTTTCGCCTATCCCAGGGATTATTCTATCGACTCAATATGTTTGAGGACGGAACCTAGCGGCCAGGGATCGGATAACGGTTTTTTCTCCATATAAAAGAACGGTTCGAATTCCATTCTTTTTCGTTCTTCCGTATATATATTTTTGTTAATGGAGTAATTCAAAAATACGATGTTAATAATTACATAAAATGTTAAAAACTACATGGAAAGTGAAAACATTTTAAAATATTTAGCTATTTAGAGGTTTTTGTAAAAAACTGGTTCCGATCCCTGCTAGCGGCAGCGTTTTGACCTCCTTCGGCTCCAGATAGCAGGAACCATACACGCATAGGCCCATAATCGCCACGCTGGAAAAGCGGGGTGGCGATCGCAGTAGTGTCTCCACTATTATGATGCTGCAGCTGCATAAATAAATGAATGGTCAGACACTTTCATCCCTCAATCACACCACGACACCCACGGGAAGAGTTGTGGTGGTGACAAATGTATTCTTACCGCGATAACCCTCTAATAATCATTTATTCGTTCCAGAAATGTCTCAACCCATCGCCCACACAATGAAGGCGGCAGTAGACGCCGCTAACGAACAGGAGGCAGAGACGGACGACGGTGAAAAGAAATCCACACCTGGTAATTAATTATTCAGTAGGCTTAGCACAGGATTGATGCGACAATATGTCGCGGCGAGGCTATCCAACCCTCTTTTATTCATATGGTTAGTAAAAGATGGAATATCTATCTCGCGGCGACATACTGACAACCCAATCATGTGCTAGGCATACTGAGAATGTATCCCAGTGCTCGATATTATGCCCAATAGCTGGACTTCTAAATAAACTGATGTTCTATACAAAACAAATTAGGCGGAAATGTATGGAACATCAGATTTTTTCTCGAATCGGATGTTGTCCCATAGTTAAAGTTCATCTCTATTACCTAACAATGAACCCTCTAAATCTGGCTGGTCAATAAAAAACAGCCTCTATAATTAAAGGATTTGCAAAAGTGATGAAATAGTTTCCTATATTTTTCACTAATCATGTTTTGATCTGGTAATAGTAATAGTAGCCTTTATTTCATGCAATTTTTACAAATTATATTTATGCTTAATACTAACGGCCTTATTCATAAAAAGTTACGCGCCCGCTGATGGGTCGTTGTTGACCGGATGGCTAAAAACGTTATTCATAAACGTTCAATAGCGCTATTCAGCCGCTCAAACCTACTATAAATCCCGAGAAAGTTATAGAGCCGAGGACCCTTCTATAACGGTCTCATAACTTCTTATTTAACAAGATGGCTGCCAAAATTTTGATCAGCTGATTTTTGACAGGTGCATAACCATGCGTTTAAACTAGGCAGAAGAGAAAAGATAAAGGAATGAAAGTCTGATTTGGTGTATAGTTTTTTATATCGTCTATTCATCTGATTATTATTAAATATGTATCCAGAGATACTTAATTATATTTAGATAGGTATTTAAAATAAATATCCGATGATTTATTGTAAGTAGTTACGCAGTTTCGATTTTCTCTACATGCAACATTACACGAATCAGAAATGGTGGGAAAACTAATCTCCAACTTTTTAATTTAAATATTTGCGAATTCCCGCCAGACAGCTGTCAAACTTTTTTTTAATTTGCGGTGATACCACATTTTTGTCTATGATTTTGTCAAGGCGCCAACATAATGCGTCTAATCCGTTCAACAGCGGCTCAACAGTTATCGGAGAGATATTGAGCGTTTATGAATAACACTTCTTATAAACCGTTCAACAAGACTTATCGGCTCGATAACTATTGGGCCCCTCAAACCTTCAACAAGGAATTTTTATGAATAAGGCCGTAAGTGTTTTTCATTTTTGCATGTCCCAAATTTTCCCATTCCTTTCTGTTCCATGCTGTTCTCCACCAGTGTCTGTGGAACCTGCCCAGTTCGTCTCTCCATCTATAGTTTGGTCTACCTTGCCTTCTTTTTTATTCCATAGGTTTGATTAGGTAACCATTTAAAAAGCTACCAACAACTAAACTTTATTTTTAATTTCAGCTAAAGGCAAAAAGGCTAACAGTACACCGGCAAAACAACCTCTCAAACGAGGTAGAAAACCACAACAAGAAGATAAAGAGAAGGAAAAAGAAAAGGAAACAACAGAAGAAAAAGCAGCAGAGTCGGACACTAACAAACCTAATGAAAACGACAAAACAGATGCCACAGAAGTGCCGAAGGAAAATAACGAAAGTGAAAAATCTAATGAAGAAATCACAAATGACAAAGAAACTGACGAAGCTGACAAAGAAGTAGAGAAAGTAAATGAAAACTCAGAGAAAAACGAGGAAAAAAACGAAGAAAAGGGCGAAGGCGACAGTGAAAAGGCAAAAGAAGATGAAAAAGAAGAACCTAGCCCTAAAGACAAAGGCGATGTAGAAAATAAAACCAACGAAGACGACAAAATGGATGTGGACAGTGAAGAAAAGGACGACAAAGGTAGCAAAACAAAGGACAGTGACAAAAATAGTGATAAGAATAAAGATAATGGTAAAAATAAACCTAAAGATGAAGCTAAGAACGGAAAGGATAAGCCGAAAGCGGGAGAGAAGAGGAAAGAGAAGGGAAGTGATAAGGAGAAGTCGGTGGAGAAAGAGAAGGTGGATTCAGATGAGCCCCGTGCTAAGCGATCGAGAGAGGTGAGTGATTCTTTGTGTTCTTAACATTCGGTGCAAAACTAACAAAACTTGCCCAGTGGATATGAAAGAACACATATCCTTAGATAAAATAAATAAATAAATATCTTGGGACATCTTACACAAATCGACCTAGTCCCACGGTAAGCTCAATTAAGGCTTGTGATGTCGGTACCAAGC
>JALPQI010027882.1:0-14976 GCA_025490895.1 Thaumatotibia leucotreta | reverse complement strand
AAATTCTGAAAAAAATATATGTTATGCACATTAATAAACTCTATCAACGATTTTTGGTTTGATTAAATTATCTCCTATAGTTTTTGAGGTAGGTTGATTTAACTGTATTTTTTAAATAATAAATGGTACGGAACCCTTTGCGCGCGAGTCCGACTCGCACTTGGCCGGTTTTTTTATATACATGCAAGGTAGCGGCAATATATTTGTCTTCTTGAAAAGCGGCTTGCAGCTATCGTCAAATCTAGCTTTCATTATTGCACGTATACAATTCTTTTGCAATTTGAAAGCTCTTTCAACATCAACTGAGTTTCCCCACAGAAGTAAACCGTAACTTAACACTGACGAGACAACGCCGTGGTAAGCTGTAACTGCTGCTTCAATGCTAACTGTATTTCTCAATTTTCTTAAGGCAAAAATAAATCTAGTTAATCTGCTGCAAACTGCATCAATATGATCTTTCCAGTTGAGATGCTGATCAATGTTTAACCCTAAAAATTTAATACTTTCACATTTTAAAACTGGTATATTGTTATAATCGATATTTAATTGAATTTGAAAACTATTATATGAATGGAATTGAATATAGAATGTCTTTGTCATATTAATATTTAGATTATTTTTACATGTCCAATTTTTTATGTCAGCCAGAGCATTATTAACTGTACTTTCATATGTATCAGGATTTTCAGCCTTAACTAGTAGAGTTGTATCATCTGCGAAAAAGTATACATTTGTGAGGGATAGCTAGAGGGAGATCATTAATGTACACCAAAAATAAAAGAGGCCCTAGGATGCTCCCCTGAGGGACACCAGACTTAACTTCACGAAAATCTGAGCGGTATTTAACTTTAGTAAAACTCTTTTTTATCTTTTCTATTTTTAAAATTTCTGTGCATTGTTTTCTGTCTGACAAATAACTTTTAATCCAATTTTGCGCGACTCCTCGGATTCCGTAACGTTGAAGTTTGGCTAGTAGTCGACCATGATCAACGCAATCAAATGCCTTGCTTAAGTCGAGAAATATTGCCAAAATAGGTAATTTATTGTTTAGACATTCCGTTACAAATTTTACGAAATCGAAACAAGCAAGTTCAGTTGAAAGACCTTTTCTGAAACCATATTGTTCTGGTTGTAATAGCTCGTTTCTTTCAAGAAATCCCGTTAGCCTACGACACATTGATTTCTCTATTATTTTAGAAATAACAGGAACAATAGTTATGGGCCTATAATTGTTAGGATCTTTGCGGTCACCTTTTTTGTGTAAGGGTTTTACCACCGACAGTTTCAACTGTTCAGGAAAAAACCCCTTGAACAAATGATAAATTTATAATGTGTGCTATAGGGTGACATATCCAAGGAGCACTCAGCTTAAGAATGTATGTTGTTACGTCATCATATCCGGAGGTTTTACTGTTATTAAGAGACATTATAATTTTAAAAGCTTCTTGAGCATCAGCAGGTGTTAAGAAAATTGTGGAGTGAAAGTTCTTAACATTATTCGATACATTATTATTAGAATGTTGGATTCCACTATTTGTACCCGAATTTGGTAGGGTTATGTCAATAAAAAAATTATTCATTAAATTACAAATGTCCTGCGGATTATTAAATGTCATATTATTAAAATTCAAATAGTCAATTTCATTATGCATGTTAATATTGGATAAACTGGAAGAAATAATGTCCCATGTAGCTTTACACTTATTTTTACTACGTGATATATGATTAACATTATTGATTTTGCGAGATTTCGCGATACATTTTCTTAATAATCTGCTGTAGTTTTTTAGTTTTGTTTTATTGTTAGATTTATTTGTTTTTGTAAGTGTGTATCTTAGGTACAATTTTCGTTTAGTGTGACAGGATTTTTTAATACCTTTTGTTAACCATGTGCATATTTTAAAGCGGTTGTTAAATTTGACCTTTATTATGGGAAAACATAGGTTGTATAACAAACACAGCATCTCATAAAATGACTTAAAAGCTTCCGTCAGGTCATTGGAGGACATGACATCGTAAAACGATAGTGCTGATATGCACTGTAGGAATTTGTTAACATTTTCATTGTGATAGTCTCTCTTGTATTCAAACCAAGTATGACATATCTTCTTTTGCTTTACGTTAAAAGTGATTGTTTGAGCCCTATCATGATCTGATAAGCATATTTGATGTGTTTTTGCACTAACATTCTCAACGTTACTGGCAATTTGGTCGATACATGACTTTAACCTAGTCGGAGAATCTATGTGTAATGTGAAGTTATATTTGTGAAGTGTAGTTTTTAAATCTTTCACATAAGGGCTATCTTTTAGCACATCTATATTCCAGTCCCCACAGATTACTATTTTCTTTTTCTTGTATTTGCAGGACAGGTGGAATAGTAATTTATCCAGCTTGTGAATAAATATTCCAATATGGGATTTTTTTTGTACTGGTATTCTATATATTACTAGGATAATAACGTCCAAGCCAATCAACTCTATACCACAACATTCAAAGTAAAAATCTGTTCCTAAGTTCGACTCTAGCACTATTTTTTTAGACTGCAGATTTTTATTAACTAGTATAGCCGTTCCACCCCTACGATTTCGTCTACTGTAAAAGGCTCCTGGAGTAAAGTTTTCTAATTTAACATTATTTTCTGTGACCTTAGTCAAAAAAGTTTCACTAATGCAAATGACATCAATTTCCTGGTTTTTTGTGTGGAAATTGTTCATTGCAATTTGAAGTTTGTCTAGTTTACATAAAAGTCCTCCTATATTTTGATGTAACACACACAAAAAATTGCTAGAACTATCTGTATCGGTATGTGTAATTACTTCAATATCATTATTAACGAAAAAATTCTGAGTCTTTCGGACTACTGTGGCATGAAAATTGGTCGTGTATCATGGTCTCATCGTAACTTTTATTGTCTTCCTGAATTAAATCAATTAAGGTCCTCACATCTTTAAAAATTACGTGAATACCATATTTGTTTATGCGTCCCGACTTCAGGTAAAACATTTCTTGATCATACGCTAGGTTACGATTACTATCTAATAGATAAACATAGTTGTATTTGGAATTATCTATGTATAACAGTTGATTAAACAATTCCACTCTCGAGTTAAACATGTTACTAAACAAACCAATATTGTAAGTTGGGTAACATACAATAATATTAGTGTGTGTTAGTGCTGTTGTGACATACCTTATATATAAGACTAAGTTATCATAGCATTGGGACTTTTTGAAGTCCTCTTCCCCAATAAAGATTAAACAATAGTCTTCTTTTGTGTAGTTGAGCAATTTTTTGTCCAAATCACAAAACAGTTTACGGGTCCCTACGCCCGGATATAGATAGTGGCAAAGATTATAGTTTTCACCGAAATTACTATTTGCTATTACTAAGGTTTTATTGAACTTATTTGAGCTAATCATGCATATTTTTCTGGTTTTATTTGTATAGTCCAAGTTAACGTTTGCGGGAACAGTAGATACTATTTCTTCGACTGCAGTCTTCTGTGTTGCTGTATGATATTGGTCCCTCTCTCGCAGCAACGACGTATCTTTATGTTGTTGTTCAAGTGGTGATTTATGATCCTGCTCGAAATCCATAACAATTCCAGTCACGGTTTTTGGTTTACCACTTGCCGTCAACTCATTAACGCTCTCATTTTGCTTTGCATTCGGTGTAAAGACCAGTGTGGATTTGGTACCTTTTAGTTTCTTTGTGCTGGAGTCGCTGGACTTGCAGATTAACTCCAAACCCGAGACTTTGTTCTTTAACTCTTCGATAACAATTAGAACATTATATACTAGTAGGCTTACACATTATTGGTGCGAGTGCGACAGTATGTCGCCACTAGACAGACTTCCGGTCTTTCACTAATTATATTAATAAAAAAGGGACGGATAATCCATCTCCCGGCTACTGTCTCATGAATGATGTGAATTATTGTGAATCTAGGAACAATATTTTGTTTAACTTATATCTCAACAATTTTCTCAATTTCAAAGTATGAAGCTAAGTGGACGTTGGATACTTACTTGAGAAAGTGTTCAAAGTTAGATATGTCCATCAAAAATGTTCTAACTTTTATCAAGTGACAGGAGTTTAGTTAAGTACAAGTACGTTTGACTTAGGTACCTACCTATAGCATGCAAATTGTATAGTCATAAGTCATACCATACCAATGAATAAATTTTTCTTTAGACAGTATTATTTATTTTACCAATAGTGTTGTGTCGTATCAAAGGTGTTTACTCTCAGTTATTTATTTAAACTTTATTGTGCAAAAGAAAACCTTACGGTACAAAATGTGTACTAAATGCCTAGGACATTATCTACCAGTGAATTTTAAGGCAAAGTAGAGAAGTACTTTGTGTGGTGGTAAGTTTAAGTAAAATATAAACAATTTATTAATTTTAATTAGAGTATCATAGAACAGAAATATACGTTACATATTTAAAAGGCAATTTTCTTATGTAATGGTACCTAAGTCAAGCATTTGGTTTAAACGTTTTCTGCGTTTCATACTTACCAAGAAAAATGATTGTGAAGTTGTTGAATATATTTTCTTTTCCGGAGCTTTTATTCATCGTTTCACGTGTCTCAATGTTTGTTGTTCATCAAACCTTGAGAGTTTAATTCGACCCACAAGGGAATTACTGATTCAGCTAACATTTTAAATACCTACCTACCTATTGTATGTAAAGTCGTATGACAACCCAATGTAATAATAATAATCATGGAGTTGCTCTGATACAGGTAAATTTAAAAATGCTGGCACGAATGGATCGAGTAAGTGACAGAAAGTATCTACAGTCTGCGATTTCTAAGAATGAACTTTTGACCGTTTACTAATGACCCTTATATCTGTGACGTTAAGGCTATCGAAAAATGGTGAGTCTTACCCTCATATTAATAAATAAGGATTAATATATAACTGTCAAAATGACATCCACACATATAGTCATTCATTTCATTCATTAAATTCGTGCCAGCTTTAGTCAATTTACCTATTTGGAATTTCGAATCTTTTGTTCACATGATAGAGCAGCATAGCTAGAAAGAACATGTACACATTGGAAATACTCCTGGTAACAGGGAAGTTCAGGGAAAGAGATCAAGAGGAAGAACCCTCATGCTCTGGACAGACCAAACTCTCGACGTCACCGCACACAATAAAAGTTCATGATGCATCTACAATTTGCAGAAGACCGTAACAAATGGAAAACAATTGTCCAAAGATTAATTGGTGGAGTTCACGACCCTCAGCAGTAAGGAACACGACCCAAGGAGGGTGGTTTGATAACGGAGTTTGAAGGTTGTCACAGAAACTTGAGTACGAATCGATGTATCGCCATGATAGAGATAGATAAATTAGATTTGTTTAAACGAGTAAGTAGTGAAATTATAATATATTTTATCATTGAAGAAACCAAATAGTTTTATTGAATAATGCCTATAAATATTATTTATGAGCAGTGAAATGATTAAAGAAAGTACTTTTTAATAAAAAAAGCTTATGCATTTCTCCAAAAACATTTATTCGCTGGAATGCTTGAAATCGCCAGTCGTACCAGCTAGATTAATTAAGTTCAAAATGTAGTGTTCGCGAGTGTATGAGGGCGACAGACCGCGCCGCTGCAGCGACCTTCTCGAATACAGGTCGAGGTCAGGTCTTGATAATGTTACCAACAATACACGGTTCGCACAACTATGGTTTATACATTCTTTGTATTTTACTCTTCTTCCCACTTGTTGCTTGTATCGTCTTTCAAGCTACGAAGTGCTACGCCGTAGCCCGTAGCCAAATGCAAGCAACTTGTATCCAGTAGAAAATTACGTAGCACGACATTGTATTCTACATACATGGGCATTAAAACGTAATAAAAATACTTCTTCACTATGAATATTATAAACTTAAAATACGACATCAATCTAAATTAATTTAGTATTGTCAGAAAGTGTAGATTGTTAACAAATGACATGTAATTTTCATTAAGAAATAAATTAATCTATCTATCTATCTATCTATTTAATTTAAAAGACTCTAAAGTTCGATAGTTCGACCCAGTCTTAGCTACTAAACTGGCTTACAAAATATGTATTTAATTTACTGGAAACGCTTAAGCTTTCCAGCTCTTTGGACTTAATCGTGACACTATTAAACTATTTGAGTCACATCCCACTGTAATATCGTTACATACATTACAGTTAACAACCATCCATATACCGGTACTAAAACAGGTGCAGTTTAAAACTCTAGGCCGGCACTCCGCCACGTTGCGGCCCCCAGCGGAGCGCACTATTTTATCTCACCTCGCGAAGGCCGTAGACATTTATCTGACTCAAAGGTCAACGTCTCAGTGCCCGACATGCCGAATAGACGCCGGTCACCTCTATTGTTAGAGACTTTGAAGGTTAAGTATGACTCGAAATACTAAACGTGACTCTAAAAAGCCGCCACGACATTGGTCTAAGGCGACCGGCGGCGAGCAAATTCATAAGTTGCAGCGAGATGCAGATATAGGTACTCCCTCTAGCTGAGCACGTATGGTTTTCTAAGCCGGTCGCCTTAAACCAATGTCGTAGCCAGGTTGGGGACCGGAACCGGTATTTTAAAAAAACCTCGAAATAGCACAATATTTTAAAATGTCTTATACTCTTTATGTAGTAGTAGTCAATATTTTATGTTATTTACAACATCGTATTTTTAAATTATTTCCTTAAGTTACAATTTATTAGCCATTGAACGAAAAATAACGAAAAAAGAACCATTCTTTCTTTATGGACAAAATACCGGTATCCGGTCCCTGGGCCAGGCCTTAAGAACGCTTAGTCAAGTCGCGTTGCGTCGGAGCTACGCGAGCGTTCACTAGGCCTACGTCCAGCAGTGGGCTATCATAGGCTGATGATGATGATGATATCGCGTATATTAATTAATTTAACTACATTCCGACGACACGAAGACTCCAACTCCAATCCGATAAAATAATATTGACCAAAATACTTAATTTTATGAATACAGACACAGGTCTGCCTTTAATCTCTTCACGTTAAATAAACCTCCTGGACTGGAAATGAAATTTGGTGTGGAGATAGTTTGACACTTGAGAAAGGGCATAGGATAGTTTTGTTAGCCACTTTTGATATCCATTGTTACTGTGTCAAACTAAGTGTATGGTGTACTCCTCAAATTAAGCTCTTCAGGGACCGACGGGCGTGGTATTAAATGAGGAACTTAAGGATAGTATAGAAATCTCTTCTTTTAATTATAAAATTACTAAGTCTAGGTATACAATTAGGTATCAACAGTCATGATATTAGAATAATGTGTTGCCATTCTGGCTGTACTGTGCAGTTTGGCTGCAGCAGTGTTATTCAATAAGGAAACCGCCTTGCTAACAGCGCTGTGTCAGCGCTGCGGCAGCGTCGAGCCTAAAAATGGTATTCACTAATGCACTTTAAACAACACTAGCGCTCGGCGACGAATGCGGCGTGAGCTGGAACTACACTGCGTCCAGACGTGAGTCACCGACTACAGTTCGACGACGAGCTGTTCTATGTTAGTGAATACCGTTTTTCACAGCGCTGCGCTCTACGTCGAAGTGAAGGCTGTCTCGTCGTCGAGCTCGTTGACGAACGCAGCGTTGAATGCGTGAATAAGAGAATGAAGAGTGATAGCAGGTTGGTATTCGGAGCGGGGAGCCGTGACGTCATATGTCGTCAACCGGTATGTGGGCTTATGTTGCTTCAACACTAAGTAATAAAGAGATCGGTTGTTTTAACCAATATGCATAAGTATGATCTATTTAAATAATATGTCTGAGCTCACCTCATATATGGCCACATTACACCGTAAACGAGAAAATATTCGATTACTTCGCCCGTTAAAAATTTAATTTAGAATGCGACAAAGTTGCTCGAATAGCTGTTGTTAACGTGATCTTGTTAAGAGGAAGGAGTAGCAGGCTGACTTTATTTTGCTGAATTGAATGAATCAATTGGCTATGTAAAGTTATCCGAAGGTAATTTTATATTGATATGATGATTATGATGAATTTTATATTGTTCCCTGATAGCCGTGGTCTTAAGGTTTAAGAAAATGCGGCTCTTTTATTTCGCTCGCAATCGGTACAATGAAATAGAAAAAAAATCTGTCAACTTGTGTCATTTGTTGTTTTTTTTTCTATTTTTACACGACTGCCAAAAGGAGAGTATATGTGTTCAGCCCCTATGTATGTTTCATATTTTCTTTAAACGCGCAGATCTTTGCGACCACTTAACTGTTTTTTATAGTGTAAGGTATCATTAGAATCCTCGTGACGTCGCGGGTAACATAGGATATGTGACGTCACGTTAAAAATAATATGGCGGCCTAGAAATTCAATATTATCTAACCAAAAAAAATAAATATGAAAGAAACCTATCGAGTTTGGTATCAAAATGAAGAACTGCAAACAACGATTACGAATATGTACATAACTTATATGTGTGTAACTTATTCAAGAAGAGCGAGATTCATTAAAATGCAATCAAATCACAAAGAATAATATGTGATCCAAACGCTGTGATTTGGGTATCAAATTAAAGCTTTTTACATGCAGATTGTGAAAACATATACAAGTTATATGTTTAAGTATATGTATGAAGAGAAAACTCGAAATGTTCTACATCGCGGTATTGAAATTTTTCTCTGAACTCTAAGCCGTGACAGAACTGTCACCGCTGACACGGAGCTTAGTGTGTATGAAACAGATACATTTACATAAGTGTTTGTGGTCGAGTGGTACAACGCACGGCTGCTACGCAGCAGTCGTTGGTTCAATCCCCAGCTTGTGCCGATGAGTTTTTCTAAAAACTTATGTACATCATCAGTTGATATCATCACAAGTGCGTTACGGTGAAGGAAAACATCGTGAGGTAACCTGTTTATGAGTTCCAAACAAGTACTGAGCCAGCGTTGGGACCACGCAAAATAAATAAATATCTTGGGTCATCTTACACAAATCGACCTAGTCCCACGGTGAGCTCAATTAAGGCTTGTGATATGGGTACCAGGCGACGATATATATAATAGATACATAATATATAGGTACTTAAATACATAGACAGCCATGACCAAGGAACAAATATTTGTGACAAATAAATACACAAATAATGCCCTCGCCGGGATTCGAACCCAGGATTACTACCAACTAGGCTACGGAGGCTGACATAAAATAGGCACGTTAGATGTCGAGTTGCGGAAAATAGCTATAACACAATATTTATTAAAAATGGAAATATCATGTACCTACGTAAATAGTTTGCGAGATACGCGACATTTAACCACATATATTATGTATGCTTAGTACATGATTGCTTACAAATTAGTACGTACCTCACTAATATGATTTCTAGATACAATAACAACAGCAATTGTGGCTAAACAAAATTGCTACACGTGCCATACAGGCGCATCAAAATTAAAACTTGAAATATGTTAACAAATAAATTGTATTAAGGCCCTTTTTCGCCTACGGCCCTTCGGCCATACGCATACGTTCAGCCTTCCCATTTTTTTGGAAACGATTTGTCGGGTCTGCGGCCCTGAGTTTCGTTTTAAAGCTACACTTTTACATTGTACCTATAGCGAAGGAGCGCTGGGCTCCGGAGCCTATTTCTCGAAAGCTTGTAACTTGTAATACAAGCGGAAGTCCTTATCTAATTAATAGTGTTAAAAAGAGACTTCCACTTGTATTTCAAGTTACAAGAGTTCGAGAAACGGGCCCCTGGTAGCTCAGTCTTCGGCCTCGTGAGCCAGCGCCCCTCTGGAGGACACTTCGGGTTATCAGACCTACGCGGAGTGCGATCTACAACTTTCGCAAATTGCGGAAACGATCGTCGGGCCTGCGGTTCTTTTTTATGTTTCACTATTCCATCACGTGACCTGATAGCGCTAAGCTCTGACTTCGATTGTGAAGATAGTTAAGAAGGACGGTTGTACCACGTGGAGCCTCCAGTCCTCGGGATCGCACCGAGAGCACCCCGATAGTGACTCTCCAAGTCCTCGGCTCTAAGCGGAGCTGGGCTTATTTAGATGCTGGGGTAGTTGAAAAGCTTGGTAGTTTATTTTTTTCGCAGCTCCGTCTTCGGCTTTGCTTTAAATTTCTTACCAGTACGGGCCTCTTCCTCCACTGGTCCGGGCCGATGTCTGGGCTCTGGTAGCTCGGCTTTCGGCTTCGCGAACCAATGCCCCTCTTAGGAACGATTTGGACCTTCAGCCCTACGCGGAGCAAGGCCTGCGGTCTTCGCTGGTTGTCAATACTACTTCAATACTTCAATTATTTTTATGTTACCCTATTTCACCGCCCAGCGTGGTAACGCTGGGTTCTGGCGACTCGGCTTTCGGCCTCGTGAGCTGGCGCACCTCTGAGGGCCGCTTTTGGCCGTTGACTCAACGCGGAGCTCAGCTTTTGGTCTTCGTTAGAGTTTGTAGCGACCTGTCGGGCTTAAGGCAGTTGACCTTTTGACCGCCACTAGCCAACAACTATGCCAATGCAGTAGAAACTAACGCGGGACGCCGTAAAGTTAAATTTCGTTTAAATAATCACGTAAGCGTGGCGTCTGGAGCTCAGCATATTCGTTCGTCTGGCGGTCAAAAGGGTAAGAGGGACGGTTATACCGTATGGTCTCACCCGTCGGGCCTTCGGTCCTACGTGGATGTCGGCTTATTCAGATGCTGGGGTAGTTGAAGAAGCATGGTAGCTCAATTTTCTCACAGCTCGGCCTTCAGCCTTGTTCTAAATTACTTGCGAGTGACACGCTTGGGCCTTCGAAGTGATAGTCCGGGCCTCCGCGAGCTCTGCTTTCGGCCTCCCATCCTAAAGCTCACCCTTCGGAAGTTCGGACTCGCTTAACATAAATTTACATTGGTTTCGCTAACGTTCCGGCCCTCGCGCGGCGTGTCCTACCTACGGCTTCGGCCAAAATACCTGGGATGGGAACTCTTCGGGCCTCCGGAGCGAACTTCGGCCCTCTGCAGGGTCAGCCTTCCAAATTTTATCGAAAGTTAAATAATCTTCGAATACACTAAAAGGTTTCAAATAAATAAATTAATAAAAAACAGTCGGGGAACCTTCATATAAATAATAAACATTATGAAGGTTCCCCGACTGCAATCGAAACAAAATATCGTAAGTAATAAGACAAGCGCTTATATGTAGATACGCTCACAAGAATAAACCTGAAAAAAGAATTATTTTTTACTTTTAAGAACGTTTTTAAACGGCGGGCGTATTTTTTAAATTTTTTATTAATTTATTTATTTGAAACCTTTTAGTGTATTCGAAGATTCTTTAACTTTCGTTAAATTTGGAAGGCTGACCCTGCAGAGGGCCGAAGTTCATGTAGGGGCCCGTTTCTCGAACTCTTGTAACTTGTAATACAAGTGGAAGTCTCTTTTTAACACTATTAATTAGATAAGGACTTCCGCTTGTATTACAAGTTACAAGCTTTCGAGAAATAGGCTCCGGAGCCCAGCGCTCCTTCGCTATAGGTACAATGTAAAAGTGTAGCTTTAAAACGAAACTCAGGAACGCAGACCCGACAAATCGTTTCCAAAAAAATGGGAAGGCTGAACGTATGCGTATGGCCGAAGGGCCGTAGGCGAAAAAGGGCCTAAATACAATTTATTTTTTAACATATTTCAAGTTTTAATTTTGATGCGCCTGTATGGCACGTGTAGCAATTTTGTTTAGCCACAATTGCTGTTGTTATTGTATCTAGAAATCATATTAGTGAGGTACGTACTAATTTGTAAGCAATCATGTACTAAGCATACATAATATATGTGGTTAAATGTCGCGTATCTCGCAAACTATTTACGTAGGTACATGATATTTCCATTTTTAATAAATATTGTGTTATAGCTATTTTCCGCAACTCGACATCTAACGTGCCTATTTTATGTCAGCCTCCGTAGCCTAGTTGGTAGTAATCCTGGGTTCGAATCCCGGCGAGGGCATTATTTGTGTATTTATTTATCACAAATATTTGTTCCTTGGTCATGGCTGTCTATGTATTTAAGTACCTATATATTATGTATCTATTATATATATCGTCGCCTGGTACCCATATCACAAGCCTTAATTGAGCTCACCGTGGGACTAGGTCGATTTGTGTAAGATGACCCAAGATATTTATTTATTTTGCGTGGTCCCAACGCTGGCTCAGTACTTGTTTGGAACTCATAAACAGGTTACCTCACGATGTTTTCCTTCACCGTAACGCACTTGTGATGATATCAACTGATGATGTACATAAGTTTTTAGAAAAACTCATCGGCACAAGCTGGGGATTGAACCAACGACTGCTGCGTAGCAGCCGTGCGTTGTACCACTCGACCACAAACACTTATGTAAATGTATCTGTTTCATACACACTAAGCTCCGTGTCAGCGGTGACAGTTCTGTCACGGCTTAGAGTTCAGAGAAAAATTTCAATACCGCGATGTAGAACATTTCGAGTTTTCTCTTCATACATATACTTAAACATATAACTTGTATATGTTTTCACAATCTGCATGTAAAAAGCTTTAATTTGATACCCAAATCACAGCGTTTGGATCACATATTATTCTTTGTGATTTGATTGCATTTTAATGAATCTCGCTCTTCTTGAATAAGTTACACACATATAAGTTATGTACATATTCGTAATCGTTGTTTGAAGCTCTTCATTTTGATACCAAACTCGATAGGTTTCTTTCATATTTATTTTTTTTGGTTAGATAATATTGAATTTCTAGGCCGCCATATTATTTTTAACGTGACGTCACATATCCTATGTTACCCGCGACGTCACGAGGATTCTAATGATACCTTACACTATAAAAAACAGTTAAGTGGTCGCAAAGATCTGCGCGTTTAAAGAAAATATGAAACATACATAGGGGCTGAACACATATACTCTCCTTTTGGCAGGCGTGTTGTTTAATTTTTTATTAATTTATTTATATTATACTTCTTGCTGACGAAAGCATTTAGCTCTGTTCATCCATAAAACTGCACAAATGTCATCACAGTCACTTAAAAAAAAATTATTAACAATTAATAGGAAATACAAATAAATGAGCCACATTTTCTTGAATCTTAAGACGACGGCTATCAGGGAACAATATAAATAAAAAGATTATTAGCTAATTATAGGACCTAACAATAAAATACCGGCATTTTTTTGAACCTTAAGTTAACGGCTATCAGTGAAAAATAGATAAAGGGATTTTTAAAGGGATGACAACTTTCTAACCTTCTCTTTTCATCCCTTTAAAAAACTTTATATAGCCAATCGTCTGTATCCATTAATCGATAAAAAAGGTTGGTGAAATAGTACAGAGCAAACAGTTCCCAAGTTTCGACTTGTTTTTGTTTCGTTAGAAAATTTTGCTTACTGTGGGATTGGGTCGTTTTGTGTAAGAATGTACCATGATATTTATTTGAATGAATAGACTGACTGGACCCGTTATGGTCTGGGTCAAAATTATTTTCGTTGTCTTGTTTCATAATCATACCGCTTTGTCACGCTTTTAGATGCTATCTCGACTCAGTATTTAAACAAATCCTGTGCACTTGTATTTTTTTTCACGCTAGATTTTAATCCATACATCAGAAAAAAAAACATCATCTCATACAAAAATCACCACTGCGTCACGTTTTTTAAGGACACAAATTAAGACAACGAAAAGAATTTTGACCCGTCTACGATTAATCCTCCCATCCCGCCTACGTCACGCAAATACCTATTCATTCAAAATACCTAAATCTAATAGGTACTCAGTTAATGTTACCGCTTAAAAGCAATTCTAGATTCTACTTAAAGTTCCCACAAAGTTGGAGTAATGAAATGTTTTGAAATCGTAATTTTCTAAGGTATCTCTCATTTTAAAAGTTTCTCGTCTTCGTCTTAAGTATTCCGCTTTAATTTATTGTATTTAGTCATTCATTAATTTCATTACACCGTATTTTAAAGTACTAAATTATGTTTGATGGACTTTTCCTTTTCACGCTGGTGTAGTAAGACAATGGTATTGTATTCTATTGTTAACAAAATAATCCTTTTCAAAAGCAATTTGATGTCTATACTTACATAATACAGAGTGTTTCACCAACTGAACACCAACGATCGAGTCAAATATCGATTCAATGATCGAGTATAATACGTCATACTTACTGAGTAAAGTGAGCAACATGTAACATGAGATCAACTCTGAAATCAAAGATGTGCTTTTTTTAGTTTTTAGGGTTTCCGTAGCCAAAATGGCAAAAACGGAACCCTTATAGATTGGTCATGTCCGTCTGTCCGTCTGTCACAGCCGATTTACTCAGAAACTATAAATGCTATAGAATTGAAATTTGGTAAGGACGTGTGTTGTATGAACCGCTACTGAATTATGATATTATATTGTAAAAAAAATAATTGGGGTTGGGGCCCTCCATACATGTAACTGAGGGATAGAATTTTTTTTTCGATGTATATAAGCATGTGGTGTGTCAATAGAAAGGTCTTTGAAAATTATATCAAGGTTTATATATCACATTTTTATTTATACGAACCGTTTTCATGATATCAGCACTCAAAGTCTGAAAAATGTGTCCCCCCCCCCTCTATATTTTAAACTACGCAACATAAAATTCTATAAAAAATATATGTTATGCATATTAACAAACTCTATCAACGATTTTTGGTTTCATTAAATTATCTCCTATAGTTTTTGAGGTAGGTTGATTTAACTGTATTTTTTAAATGATAAATTGATAATGGTACGGAACCCTTCGCGCGCGAGTCGGACACGCACTTTGCCGGTTTTTTTACTGTCGTTATATCGATTCACAGTAGCCGTAGTGTCAGTGAGTTGGCCGTAAAGCCGTTTATAATGCTTACACCACAGCTAACACTGATTGATGAACTGTAATGTCTGTAGTCGTACCATGACTTTGCAAGTA
>JALPQI010027881.1:0-17797 GCA_025490895.1 Thaumatotibia leucotreta | reverse complement strand
AAACCGAAACACAGCATTATACTAACTAAGTAACTTTAACTATGCGTATCGACGCATTAGGATTTAGGAGGTAAATGCCCATAATAGCCACGCCTGGGCAAGCGGTTTGGCGATTGCAGTTGTGTGTCCACTTTGAAGATAATGCAGCATCATCAATCTTCTATAAAGGAATATTCATTGACAATTCAATCCAGCTTAGCTTAGTCGACTCTTACGACACCCACGGGAGGATTTGGGGTGGTGACAAATGTATTTTTATTGACGTCACGTCACCAGGCAGTAGCCATTTCACACAACAGCTTAAAAGCTTGTAACTTGTAATACAAGTGGAAGTCTCTTTTTGACACTATTAATTAGATGGACTTAGAATAGATACTTTTTTTCAAAAGGTTGCAAATAGGACCAATTCTGTACTAAACAATGTAATATGAATCGACAGAATTCAGAACCAGGTCCCGTCATTATAATGGTTACTACAGGAGCCATAAGGTTTAGATAGTAACACCTTACGACAGGTGCGAAATGATTATAATATTTATAATGTAAACTAACACTATTGTAACATGCAGCCCTAAACCTAAAACATAACGGAAAGCAATCTACCAGACTAGCAAAAAAATAATCGATCTCCAAAATCAATATTAATTTTGCGCCTTCTAAACTTCTAAGCTTATCTTTCTAGCAGCTACGCAATTCAGCTTTGCAATTCTGACAAATATTTTCTTGACATTAAGAATGGTTTTCGAAAAGCATGCTAAAGTTAGATAAGAGGTTGTGTAAGAGAGGTAAAGGTGGAAGAATTGGTTGTAAATTGGCGTGGTTTCCGGGAGCCGCATGCGCACGAGACGTCGCGTGCGCGTGCGCCTCTAACACCTTTCGGCTGAACCAATTAATAGGGTGGCCGCCATTCGAGAGCTTGAATGAGAGTCCAGGATGCTTAGCCAAGTTGCCAATCGTTAAAGATCCAAACGAGCATTCACTATTCTATCCCCCACTCTACGAAATCAACGAATCACGTTTTATGTAAAAGGTGCATGCAGACCAAAAGAGCATTCATATTTTAAAGACAAACGGGTCTTAATCGCGTAAACTTACGTTTAATTATATCCTGACGTTTCGGGCATGACGTTACACCCGTGGTCGCAGGCAGACTAGCGAGAGAATGTATCAACACCTTCGACCCGTTTGTCTTTAAAATATGAGTGATAATCCTGAAAGTTTAAATCAAAAGAGCATTCGCTGTTCTATCCCCCACTCTACGAAATCAACGAAACAGGTTTTGTGTAACGATCGAATATCGTAGATTAGGGGTTAGAATAGCGAATGTTTGGTATGAATGCACCTTAACGCTTAGTAGCATATCGTAGTTTTCCCTCACTGTCACTCTTTCATAGTAGTACGACAAAACCAGTTAGCTGCCTTTCGATTACGATTGACGATTAAACGTTAGCGATTGGCAACTTGTCTATGCACCCTGAGATCTGGGGGCTACCATGATATCTTTATTGCTTCAGGTTAGGTTCTGCTTGTTAGTTTTTGACAGTTATTCTATGGAACTGACACATCGCGATTCAGATTAGGTCCTAAACTGAATCGCATTAGTAGTAGCCCCCAGTAGGCTTAGCACAGGATCAGTGCGACAATTGTCGCCGCGAGATAGACTTTCCGTCCCTCTTTTTTTTTATACAGTGTGTGGCCTACAACCGGGGTGAAAATTTAAACGGTGCATTAATAAGCTAAGCAACAATCATTTCCACATAAGTATATTCATTAAAAAAAAAACATTTTTTTTTCTTGGAAGTTTTGTTATTATGGGTTTTTTTACTTGACTTAAAAGTTATTAATAACTTATCATTTTTGTTACATTGAACAATCTACAAAAACTTTTAAAAAAACGTACCAAATTAGTGTAAAAATAAAACCAAAATAACTGTTATGACTCAGTACCTGGTACTTATACTATCTTGATGTCTTGCGACTGACTGATATCGTGATGCCGAGATCCAATACTTCGAGTCCATAACTTTGAATAACAATATCTCCAAACTTATCAATTTTTAAATATCGGGACCTTTACAGGATTATTGCGGATAGCCTAAGGAGTCACCCATTTCATTTTTCTCCCGTGTTCAAGGCTAAGTACACACTGTATAGGTAGTTACTAAAAAGATGGAAAATCTGTCTCGCGGCGACATACTGACATACCAATCATGTGCTAAGCGTACTGGTTTTCCATATGCGGTCCATAATTTTAATTACTCCGAATACGTCTTTGTTGGAGTCACAGAAATTGCTCGGAATTTACGATATTTATAGTTTACCTACTGTAGGGTTTCTTGAAGATCTTTTGTTTTAAAAGTATACCAATCGTCAGTAGAATCTAAAAAAAACTGTAAACAAATCTAAATACTTGCATTATTCCATAATCACGCACTTTAGAACACTATCTTGGTTTTATTACGAACTTAAAATCTTAAACCTTGAGTTCGCATACAGTTTTAGTTAAAATTATTGATATTAAAAAAATTATTAGTATCAATGTAAACATATATCTGCGAACGTGTTTCGCAATATGCGTCAAAGACTTCAAATGCTATGGAAAGTCAGCCATATATGTTTACAGTTTTTTTTAGATTCTACTGAAGACTGGTTTAGATAGGCGCTGAGAGGCTCCAGTAGGCAAATAATAAAAGATAATATCAAACCATTAAAATAAAAAATAATCTGGAAATTGTACTTATTATAAAAATAGTATATTATGACACACGTGTGAAAAACATGAAATTCGAAACGAGTGGCGATGTTTTAAAACACGACCGAAGGAAGTATTTTAAATCGACACGCGTTACGCATTATTTATTATTATATTATTATACATATTTATTCAGCAAAAAAAAATTATCCGTATATTAACGAACATCTCTCAAACTGACACTTGCAAACCTCACTTTCCGAACCTTCAAATCTTGACCCTTCCCTCTCTATACATACTACAAATAACTACATTCGTCAAAAACAACATCCACCTATTTGAATTTAATAAGAGTGCACGCCGTAAAGACAAACTCATCTTACCAGAGCCCTCCGATATAAAAATAATACAAAAAATACATTTATTTACTGATAAGCGTCCTTCCTATTAAAAAAATCGTACTATTCCATAGAAGAATATATGGAGGATAACCCATAAAGGAAATTTAGATTTATACGGTCTGGTAGTTAGTAAGACATGTGTATTTTAGTATATAAGCCATTTGCCATACCCTACCAGGGTGCCATGAGATGAGATCTTATTTATTTGTTTGAACACCTTATGTTATGTACCATGGTTGCAATAAATGATTATTATATTATTATTATTATTTCCTTTTTGCACGTGTCTCGTACGACGTTTTTAGTACAGATGGCCCTCCTAAGTTTTGGACCCGATGTAAAATGAGCCACTTCTCGCACTAGCGCTTAAAAAAGACACCATCTGTACTAAAAAACATATTTATGTAATACATATATCTAAAACTAACAAATTATCTCTTATAATAGTTATAATATACCTACCTACTTAGTTATCTAATAAATAAAGATCATTTACAAGTCTCCTAATTTAAGTTCAGAACCCTAGGTCCTGTCTTGTCCCCCGATTGGCCACTGTGCTGGCCACTTGCGCACGCGCCGCTATTTGCCGCGGCCCGCGAAACCGCAACTCCGCCGCAAGTAAAATAAAGGAATTGCTCCAAATTCGCCCGTGACGACCACTGTCCGGCAATTTGTGGGTTTTGCGTACGGGGTTAATGACTTGGAATACTGTTATATCGAACCAATGCTTAAGGCATAAATTAATCACATATTCATGCTGGTAACATAACAACCTCGTGATAACGGCAAGAAGAATAGTTAGAATACAGCAGTCATTCAACACCCCAACTCTTCCCGTGGGTGTAGTGTCACTGCAGGCCTACATGCCATTTTGCAATCGTATACGATAAGCAATAAGTCACGTGACCATAATAATGTATGGAATTAGCGATGTAAGGAAATATTTAAAACTCTTGATTTTTTTTGTGATAAAAATAATGAAATGAGTAAAATTATTTTTGTATGACTAGATATTTTTTACAAAAATAAAATGTTATTATTTTTCAAAAATTACCTAATTGTTAGAAAAATAATTAATGGTGTTTAATATTATCAATCACACATTCCCAATTTTTCTTAGATCATAGAGAACCTCTACATCTATGTACAGTAACTATGCACAAGTACGAGGGCTGTTCCGAAAGTTTTTAGTTGCTCCGGTTCTATTCATGCGATTTCAATAAAACTTACACCATTTTGAGGGATATTTCAATGACGCTTTAGGCGGTGTAAATTTGTTTTAGTAAAGATTTTAGATATTTTTATTATTTTGTTTTACTTAGACGTGTCGAGCCTTACTCCAATGACCATGATACCGGTTTTTAAGACGCTTTTTTAATGAGATGCTATGAACATCATTCGCTTATAAAACTATTTTATTTTATAGGTACTAGTAATTGAAGATATTTCCGTTATTTTTAAGTACAAATTACGTGATATCCTTTACTTTAATCATAAATGAGTAGGCATCGAAAAAAATCGTAAACTCTAAAATTGGAATTTTGAATATTGTAAAAATCATCATTCAATCAATAATCATTTTTCTTCAATTATAATTTAAAAAACGCAAAATGAACTAAATTATTTATCCCGGGTATATTTTAGTACGGCTTTCAAAGATTTTTATACGAAATATGCTTCAATGTGTCAAAAATGGCCAATTTCTCCATACAATGTTAAATTTCATACAAAACAGCTTTTTGTAAAAAAAATATAATAAAAAAACTATTCCCATTACATGCATAAATTTATTAAACATAATAAGTATTGAAATGTCCCTCACAATGATATAAATTTAATTTAAATCGCATGAATAGAACCGGAGCAACTAAAAACTTTCGGAACAGCCCTCGTATAGTTGATGTCAAAGATATACCTATTTACGGTTAAAGTGTCAGAAATATATTTACAGGACTTTATTGTCTTGACATTAAAGTCAATTAAGTATTTAGGCACTAGAACCGTAATTATATTTTTGACGTCTACTATAGGTACATACATCGTTATATTATAAGGCTTTTTCCTTCTGCGGTGGCATAAACCGTCGCACGCCGGTCGCGTGCCCGCCGCGGGCGCACCACTCTGCCTCAAAACCAGAAGGTCCCAAGTCTCCATACAACTCCAAGGTAACACGCTGTTTTAGATCCAGCAACAAGGGCCGGCCTAATCGCTGCGAACCTAACTGCCGTTTACATTATTATAAATAAACATTATTTAATTGCTTCTACTGAATTCTTTGGGGACGAAATTTCTTGCCAAATTTTGATGGGAGTGGTCCTAAATTTGGAAAGTAAGACCTACCATTATAATTACATGATCATTGTAATTAAGGAGACGTAGTGTTTGTTTGGAAGTATAAAATAAATACATTTGCGATGATAGTCTAGAAGCAGTATCAATCATATCATAATAAAAAATAATTGTGTATTTATAAAAAATTAGGTTATCTTATTTATAAATAAGAAAAGAACCCTACATAATAATTTTATAAATAAATAAGATATCCCAAAAATTGTAAAGATACATATTTATTTGATTACTCCTATTACCGTCCCAACATGTTCATTGGATTCAATTGAAATACAATACAAATCAAACAAACAAATAGATACGAGTAGGTCTAAAAATAAATTAAAATACGGGTAGATACCTACATATAAAGCATTCTAGACTAGGAGCAAATAAAAAACAATAAAATAAAAAACACCGTCTTGAAAGAAAATCCTTCGTCTTAATTGAAGAAATAAGAAACGAATCCTGGAACGAATTTATAGGTAAATTGACAGGATTAAATTATTGAAATATTTATATTTTAATAATTTATAAATCATACAAATCTTACAAGTACAAACTAACAATGCAAACACGGTGGTTAAATTGACCGCCTAAAACGAAAAAAGCGCACCATCTAACTTGTCCCTTGCGCATCTAAAGTGATCCGACGCAGCCGATAAATCTGTCGCAATCTCATAAAATTACCGACTTTTATTTATGCCCTAAGCAAAAAGCTCCCGGACCGGTTACCTCACTTTCAGAATATTTATGAGTGAACGAATTTTGGACATGTCATGCCTTTACCTCTCGCTAATTTAAAGAAACTCACAACTCGTTTCATTCATTCGTTCAAAATCCAAGCTTGTTTTTGGTTAATAAGGTTTAATATTGTGATATTTTAAGACCGCTAATAGGAGGTTGTGTTTGAAATTGAAAGGCTTGAGATACGGCGCCTTCCGGCTAACGTAATTTATATTTTAATGTAGCAAAATGTGTCTTGATACTTTTGATCGGCAACAGCATTTGTGTCGAACAAGTGGTCGATTTTGACGCGCTTCGAGGACCGAAACTGTTTGCTTTCATGATTAATTTGAATTTGAAATTTATGTGCAATCGATTATGTGGTCGATTGATGGGGAATATATTTCACGAGCCGATCGCCCGTACGTGGATTGAAAATCAAAGATGTGATAGAATCGCCACAAAACGGCATCTTATTAGGGGAACTTTAAATGAATAAAAAGGAAAGTAAAATTAAGAGCATCTTTGGTTACGCCATGTTTGGTGAATTGCAATAGTAAATTCTGTGTTAAGGGCGGTAAATATGAAATTGTGAACGAGTGAAAATTTTGAAAGGAAAGCTCATAATTCTTGTACCGCCCGTGGCACACACAATGTTTTTCATCACACCTGGGAAGCAAACATAGTTATTTGTTATACAAGGGTGCAAAGTTGTATTTTACCCGCGAGTATGAAATTGAAACACGAGCAAGCGAAAGGATTCTATAGTTGAACCACGAGCGAAGCGAGTGGTTCTAAAATAGAATCCTGAGCGCAGCGAGTGTTTTAACATACGAGAAGTAAAACACATTTGCACCCGTGTGTAACACAAAACTTTTCCCCTCACTATAGCGAGGAAACTCAAAAAAGGTAATTATTTGTTCACATTACAATCATCATCGGGTTAGTGATAATAATTTTCCAAATGCATCATGTATTTAATGCAAGATTTTGTAGCAAGTAAACTTACCACGAAAAAGTAAACGCAGCACGATTTTAACACATTCCTGTAGTTGCACACCAACGCCAATGCATTATTAAATCATTCTCATTCATTATTTTTACAAAATTATAACAGAACACCCTGAAAGTTGTTTAGTTTACTATTTTTATACTATAATAATTATTCTTTGACAATGTTGACGTTGACATTTTCTGCGTTTTGTGATTGCATCTAGTCATCTTATCATCATTCACTAAAACAATTGTTACCTACTTATGGAATTTTAGGATTTATATGTTAAAATCATCATATTATATAAAGGTTTGTATTTTACACTAAATACTCAAACAAAATATTTAATTATCATTAATATGGAACAATTTCCATGAGCATTTTACGTTTTGTTATTCCAAAACCAAGGTCATTACTTTGCCACACAAGTGAATAATATGCGTTTTTACACGTTCGTATTAAAGGATAAAAGAGCACTTTACGAGCTAGTGAGGGGAAAAATAAATAAAACAATATATGTATTTTGACAAAACTACTCTAAAATGGTCAAAATCAGGGATGACTTAAACTCGAACACGTGAGTGACAAAGGAGCATTCCATGAAAACATCTACTTTTTGTCGCTTACGTGTCTCTATGGTAGCTAAACTAATGAAATATGCTAGCTGCTAGGAAACACTGTCAATCTTAAAGCCTAGATATGTTATTATTATACCGTAACTCAGCTTACTAATACATATAAGTTTTCAAAAGTATTGAAAAGACAGTGTCGCTTACGACACTTTTCATGGAATGCTCCCAAAGCACCGGGTGAGTTATGCTGCCCTGGTATTTCAATTTATCATTTTTACAACAGAAATCCCGACGCGTCCGGCGCCGCGCTACTGTGACGTAATGTTGTATGAAAATCCATGATTCCACATAATAATATGAACAGGTGTGATGTGATGAAAATATTTTAATTGAAAATATTTTATTTAAAAGATCGTAATAATACTCGAAAAGGTCATTTTTACATGCGTAGACAATTATAAAATTACATTCATTAATTCAGTTTATGCGGTAAATGAAATTACACATTTTTGTATGCATTAGGTTTTTCACTTGAAATTCTGTACTCAATTACTACGCTTTCAAGAGTCTTACAAGTATTCTCGTAAAATACCGAATAAATGTTTGTTCCTGCAGGTCCTTAGTCCTTTCCTTAAATGTGCGTGCAAACTAAAAGAGCATTCGCTGTTCTAACCTCCCACTCTACGAAATTCAATCGGTACACAAAACGTGATTCGTTGATTTCGTAGAGTGGGGGATAGGATAGCGAATGCTCGTTTGGTCTTAATGCATCTTTAGACATTCAAATATTTAATACCTATATAGAACATTCGTTTGATATAAACAACTTCCTATTCCCTCAGGCGTGCGAATTCTCCGAACCGCTGTTGGCCGCGTTGAAACTTCAATTTTCGGTTATTTATACTTGGCTAAACACATTTTGATGCTCGAATCAAGTGATGAGCATTACTTTGATAAAGACATTGCGCAGGCGCGGCCCGCGGCGCGCGCACATCGACGGAATCAGTTCATCATGCTGCGTGAAGAGTGCGCGTAGAAGCGATACTTCTTTGGTAGAACAGGGGGCTATTGGAGGATGCTATGCGTACACTGATTGATGATGGGCAGCAGCGTCATCATAATGGACACATTACTGCGATCGCCAATCCGCTTGCCCAGCGTGGCGATTATGGCATTTACCTCCTAATGCGTATATACGCATAGTTAATAGGATAGGCCTACGTCCAGCAGTGGACTAACATAGGCTGATGATGATGATGATGATGCGTATACTGCATGGCCATAACAATAATATCCGCCCTATTCATAGTAACGGATTATGTTTTTGTACACTCTGTTACGTCGCCTTGAAAGAATAGTACATTTCGATACAAGTGCAAAAAAAATTTTTTTCGACGAGGGTGAAAGTTGGAGCCCCAGTGAAACGAGGCCGCACTAGTTAGGAAATGTACTATTTCGTAACTAGTGCGGAAAAATAAAAGTTATAAATTTCTCTTTTTAAGGCACTTGTTATGAAAAAAGTCGTTCGATACACGTGTAAAAACTTCTTTTTAACTCGGGTGATCGTCGCCCTCGTTTCACTCGGGCTCCAACTTTCACCCTCGTCGAACAAAAATTTTTTTGCACCTGCATCGAAATGTACTATTTTAGCCACGATAACTAGCTTTGTATGTACTGTATTTTCTCAAGATTTTCTCCAATAGGGGCCACCACGATCTACTAACGCGATTCAGTTTAGGACCGAATCTGAATCGCGATGTGTCAGATCCATAGAATAACTGTAAACTAAATAGCATTAACAGATCATGATAGCCCCCCCAGCTATGGACTTTGAGTAAAGAGGCTCTACGCTAAACTCCATTATTAAATAGCCGAACTAACTTGACTGTGTGCTCATGAATAGGGCATGGTTTGCCCAAATGCCCAGTCCTAGGACTGGGCATTTGAAGGCTGTGCAGGAGCCGTTCAAAACACGTTTCATGTAAGGAATTAAGTACACTGCATTGGAATTAAGTTTAGAGGCAGTATTGTGTACAAAGTGAAGTCCTTCGATTTTTTTGTATTTGTCCTGGTTTTACACATTTTAAGATAAGGTGGAAGTACTAGTACCCGCCGCTGTACCAATACTCGTCATTATAGCTTGAGTTGCCATCGTTAAGATAAGATCAACTATTAGGGCATTTAAACGATTATTAATGTATGTACCTTTAATGCTTCATATCCCAACTTTGATTTATAGATAATTAGCTTATATCTAAATTATTTGCATAATTTTAAGACAGGCTGACGTTTATTAGGACGAGTGTTAATATTGCTAATGTCCCAATATGTGAAATTGAAACTTGTACTGAAGTGCCATCTATTGGGACTGCCAGCAAAAGCACCTGACACTTACTCATACAATTTTTGACGAGTCTAATGAGTCCAAACTTGTATCGTTTATCTTCTTCTTGATTAGGAGCTAGATCTGATGTAATGTAGCTGTACTCTCGGCCAGACACAGGCGGGCTTTCGATATCGTTCATTCAGCCCAAGAATTATTAGGGCCTATGATAAGGGTCACGTCATTTCATTCCCAAGTTCCTCGTTCCTGGCGTTTCTGTACCGTCATTGTTTTCATAAACAACGATGTCGTCTAGTTGGTAACGAGCTTGCCAATATTAGTCCGTTGTTTTTTAGTTATTAAATTACATTACGATATGATATTCGTAAGTTACCTTTTTATAAAAAGCCCAAATCTTTGAAAGCGATCGTCTGGCCAGCATACTCTGTGGGCGCGCCCAGGGTGCGCGCACCTGCCCGTAATAGCCGCCATTACGCCCGGCGACGCGTGCGCATAATTTGCCCGCTAATTGATACCTAAGCTAACTACTTTGTTTTATTAGCGATCTTAACTTGACCATTATTTTAATAAGCACTGCGTGAGGCGCGAGGCTAGTGGTAATCGGATGATTTATGTCATATTTAATATTTTCAATATTCATGTAATTCATGTTATACAACTGAAATTATAAAAGAAAAACTTTATTATACAAGCAGACCAAAGAAGCGATGGCTAGATGTCGTGAAGGCTGACATGAGTATGAATGGGCTTACTGTAAAAGATGCCCAGGATCGCGCAAAGTGGAGGAAATGTAGCAGGAAAGCGGACCCTGGCAAAGGCCGGGATAACGCTAGGTAGAAGAAGATTAATCCTTTGAACGCCAAGAACCACTAAAGTGGCCGTGTGTTATCGTAGTTACCACGCCAGCAGTCACAAAAGTGGTCATCGAGTATGCTGTCAAAGTCTCTTGCTGACAGATAAGGTTGTTCAATGTCCATTAGTAGACGTACTGACGTATATGTCATATTTTGATGCGAGAGGGAAGGCGTTTAAAAAGTTCATGTATCATCTCTATTTCCATGTAATTTTAAGGCGCATTTTACCCCCATGTAATTATACATATAAGTAACAAAACTTCACCCTGTAACAGGTCGTCAACAGGGTGTAACAAACAGTGGTGCTTCTTATAAGGGCAGCATATTCTTGAATAGGAAAAAGTAGAGGAATTTTTTTAGCGATTCCCCAAAGAACTTAATACCATAATAGGTTTCTGTTGTTTTGCGATTTTAGTGTGTTATACTCATACTAAAAAGCTTTCAAATGGTTGTTTTTAGGGTTCCGTAGCCAAAAAACGGAACCCTCATAGTTTGGCCATGTCCGTCTGTCCGTCTATCCGCAGCATAGCTCAGTGGCCGTTAATACTAGAAATCAACAATTTGTTACAGGTATACATATTAATCATGCCAACAAAGTGGTACAATAAAAACTAGAAAAAAAAATTTTTTTCGGGTACCTCCCCAACTGGTGAAGTGGGGATGTTTTTTTTATTTGCTGTAATCCTATAATGTGAGGTATCATTAAATAGGTCTCTAAAAAGGAATAGGGTCTTGAATGAAAGTTTTTTGTAAAGACCATATTTTGGAAGATAATCGCTTCAGAAGAAAAAAAAATTGTGACCCCCTCTCCTCTAACTTATGATCTAGTAACGTAAGTCCAAAAATATGACAAAAATCATGAATCGCGTCATTAGAGTGACAGAGATAAATCCCGGCAGTAAGGCCGCTGTCCTTGCTTACACATGAATATTGTTGCTCACTTATTATTTGTAAGCGATAATGCAGCCGATTACGCTATCAATTCGAGCGAAAACGCGCGTGGCGATCGCTCGACTATAAAATCCCTAGTATTTTCACACGCCCCAGTCGATTCGCTAGACGACACGATAGGGGCGGGAGACTAGCTGTCGACAAGTGACGATCACAAAGTGACGTCACGATGTAAGCCGATTTTGTGATTTGTTGGTGGGACTTTTAGGAAGAGACTTAATGTAATCTGGTGGCTTGAATCTTTGGGTAATTATCTGATATGATTTTACTCAATATTATTTTGTTAAGTACATTGAAATGTTGCAAATATAATAGATTAGAATAAAGGTCAATTAAATTTTTAGGAGTTCATGAGATGAGTGAAATCGGAATTTGTAACAATGCCGAAATAGCACATGAAAAAAAAAACATAGTAATTATAATATTTAAAATCATACTTATATTTTTTTAGGGTAAAAAGTAGATGAAAAGCGATTCTCTGTAAAATTAAAACAGCCCAAACGAACAACGAACTAAGTTCTGGTATCTTTGAACATTCCCGAAAAAACTATAAAAGCATTGCTTAGAAAAGGAGATAATACTTTTCTAAGCAATGCTAAGTATTATAGTTTTTTCATCATGAATACATCAGAAAGATAACTTAATAATTATGTACATTTAAAGTTGCATTTTCGGGACAACTTTAGGTAATAGGAGACAGTCAGATAAAAAGAGGGATTGAATTGTTTAATCACAATCAGATATGGGTATCGGTGCGTGCAATAGAAGCCTGGGGTCTATTTCTCGAAAGCTTGTAACTTGTAATTCAAGTCAAAGTCCTTGGGCCTATTGCATAACAAATTACAACTAATATTACAAGCGGAAGTCTCTTTCTAGTAAGAAAGATAGAAAAGAGACTTCCGCTATTATTTTAGTTGTAATTTGTTATGCATTAGGCCCCTTATCTAATTATTAATTAATAGTGTTAAATGTGACTTCCACTTGTAATACAACTGTTGCAAGTTACTAGCTTTTGAAAAACGGACCCTGCTCAGATATTTGTGCGTCCTTGTCCGCTTCGATATTTATCTGATCTGCTGGTGACTGCATAAGACTCGGGAGTGTACAATGAGATAGAGGACCGTTTTATAAAGAACTAAGCCTGATTATTAATAACAATAACTGAGCATAGTTTTGTGTCATATTCATTAAGACTGGAAGAGTTCTTTCAAAAAAGATTAAATATCTAAAACAGTTTTCAGCAGTGTCTATAAAGGTAAGTAATTCTGTTACTACGACTAGCGTTGAAAATGTCGGAAAAACCAAATGTTTTTATTCGGGAATTTATGAAACTTTCGTTTTTTTTTCTTTTTTTTGCGGGTTTTTAAAGAAATAATTAATGTGACTGTCACTGTGACTCCTTCCATCTATTTCAATTGACTTTTCCTTGATGACATCGCGTTCACTTTCATAAGTGAAAATTAGAGTTTATTAAAATTGGTTCAGAGTTGAAAATTAAAGTGGAAACTTTAATTGTTTTTTCCGAAGAATCCGAAAAAAACTGGCCAAGAACATATCGGGCCATGCTCAGTGTCGGGTTCCGTAGTTATTCAGAAACAGCTGGGCCGATTATGTTGCTACGGAACCCTAAAAGATTGAAAATAATCGATATTTTCTCCGGAAGTTTTCAACGCTAATTCTAATTACGACTAAGTATCAAAATAAAATCACGTCTGCAATTGTTCTCATCCCAACAGGAAGCCACCACCAACATTAAAGGAAGAAACAACCAGCACTGAAAAATAAAACGCAATCAGTTATACAATCAAATCATAACTCTATATTTAACTAACAAGGTGCATTTTATCATCAATATTCTAGACGGAAGATTCGGTGTTCTGATTTTGAAAAATCGGCGACAAAAATCACATTAAGTTGTTCCGAAATAAATGCACAGTTTAATTGCATTCAAAGACCGGATGCACTGCGCTCTGTGTCTGGAATGGGAAATAAATGACACTTGATTATTTTAATTTTGTGAAATTAGGGTGCATCAAAGAAAGTGAATAAGCACAGTGTAAAGGCACCTAATACTTAGGGCTCACCCAAAAACCATGTGATCATATTTGTAACCGATTTAAAAAAAATGGTTCTCAATACGATAGATTTTTTTGTATGTACCTAGGTATGTTCGAGAATCGTGAACCGATATTAATAATATTGGTTCACAATTCTCGTCGGGAGTGAGCTGTTTTCATACTAAATGACATATATCACGTGACATTTAGTATGAAAACAGCTCACCCCCGCCGAGCATTGGATATAATATAAATATTAAACATTTCTAGACTCTTTTACTAGTAACAGTAAACGTAATTGAGAAGACATTAGTACATTGTGCATCTAGCGAGGTAAGTATGGTATTATTAACGAGAGTGTTAGAAGCCCTCCGCCTACGGCGTCGGTTTTAATGACTCGAGTTAGTATTCCGGTTATCAACCGCATACAATACAATGCATGCATTGCATACAATGTTTTTCGTGACACTTGCGGGCAAAACAATTCGTTTTAAGACAAAATATTATTAAATGACGTACTAACATTTTTTTTTGTGTGATCAAAATAACTTTATTGTCGACCTTGAGTTGATTATAATATATATCATTTCAGACCAAAACAAAATCAAGACAGTGTTCTTAAGTGCGTGATTATGGAAAAATGTTGCATAGTTTCAGACTTGTTTACATTTTTATTGCCTTTTACTGACAAATATTCTAAATGTTTCTGCTCCTCACGTCGTCAAAGCGGTCACATGATTCTTGGATGGGCCCTTAACTAAAATGAATTCGTACTGGAAATGTCAGTTGTAATCTTGTAATCACAACCTAAGACATGTTATTAGAATCGCAAACAAATGCTTGTAGCATTTTTGTCATAAATTATGTCAATGGTGCGTGATTTAAATTCATCAGGCTTGTTTTGAGTGGAAAAAAGTAAAAAAGTGAAGTGCATGCGATACAAATTGCCGCCATATTTTGGTGATCGTACTATAGGTACATCCTACCTACCTACCTATAGATATATCAGCCGTGTGGTGACGGCAATAAGAATACATTTGTCGCCACCCCAACTCCTCCTGCGGGTGTCGTAAGAGTCGACTAAGGGATTGAAGTGTCACTGACCATTATTTGATAAGAGATTTATGATGGGCAGCAGCGTCATCATAGTGGACACATTACTCCGATCGCCAATCCGCTTGCCCAGCGTGGCGATTATGGGTATTTTCCTCCTAATGCGTTTATACGCATAGTTAATAGGAGAGGCCTATGTCAAGTAGTGGACTATCATAGACTGATTATGTGATAGGTACATAAGAATACAGTTTAAATAATAGAAAAGGCACTATAAAATTTATACTATAGCCTTGTAGGGCCCATAGTTCTACGTGTAGTGTTTCTCTAAGAGGGCTCGCTTACAGCTCGCGCGCACAATATCGCCTCGAATGTAATGATCAGCTTTAACACACTTGTAGCATAATGTATCTACCCACTATAAATAGACACCTTTAAAAAATTCATCATCATGTCAGCCGAAAGACGTCGACTGCAGAACATAGACCTCCCCCAGACCAGACCCCCCAAACCAGGTCATCAGTCCACCTTTTAGGGGACCTACCCACGCTGCGCCTTCTGGTACGTGGCCGCCACTCGAGAACCTTCCCGCCCCAACGGCCATCGGGTCTACGCGCAATGTGCCCCGCCCACTGCCACTTCAGTTTAACGATTCGGAGAGCTATTTCGGTTACTTTGGTTCTGCTGCGGATGGCCTCATTTTTAATCCGATCTCGCAGAGATACTCCTAGTATAGCCCACTCCATTGCCCTTTGGGTGACTTTGAGCCTTCTTATGAGGCCCATTGTAAGCAGCCACGTTTCAGTACCGTATGTCATCACTGGCAACACACGCTGATCAAAGACTTACGTCTTCAAATACTGCGGAATATTGGACGAAAATATATGTCGTAGCTTCCCGAACGCTGCCCAACCGAGTATAAAAAACCTAGTTAAAAAAAATTGCAGCTAGCCTATTCAAATCAGAAGAGGTCAAAGCGATTAGTAACCTCCGTTACTAATCAGTAACAATATTTAGAATTACAGTTATTAGGTATAAAATATAACCGGTATAAGCGGTAACCGCAGAAAATATTAGGTATATAAAATATAGGTTCTTCCTACATAAAAATTAAAACTAACTATCATGTTTTCACAAAACCCGCCATATTAGTTTTTAGTCGCTAGCAATATGTCACCTTTCGAAAAGACAGGTGGCTCACAAATCATAAATAAATGCAGTTTTTATTGCCAGATTAGCAGAAAATTGTGCACCCGCTGGCTTATCTAAATTATCCGATACTTAGCTAGTTATTCAGTGATTTAAATCTCGATAATAACCCAATCGCAATCATATGGTTATATCAATCAAAACGGAATTTAAATCATTACTCATTAGGTTAGGTGGAGGGCGAAGGCCTATTCTGAGATCTTTCCTTTAAGTGTAACTTGTTGATCAAGACTTTAAGGCTGCGTTTCCACCAGAGATGTGCGAGGATGTTTTTCCATACAAATGAAACCTCGCTCGAGTCATTAATAGGTGTCATTTGTATGGAAACACATCCTCGCACATCTCTGGTGGAAACGTAGCCTAAAATACGTTACTATAGTTGCAGTAGGTAGCTACCTACGTACTAACGCACGGGGTAATTAATTTAGGTATTTAGCATTCAGGCAATAAGTATTATGTTATACTTATAATAAGTATAATAATATAAGTTCTATCTGATGCAAGTGACTGAAGTTACGCATTTAATTAGATTACTCGTCTGATAAACGTTGTTAAGATTAATATTCATCATCATCATCAGCCTATGATAGTCCACTGCTGGACTAAGGCCTCTCCTATTATTAGTTATGAAACATGGTCAGTGACACTTCAATCCCTTAGTCGACTCTTACGACACCCGCAGGAGGAGTTGGGGTGGTGACAAATGTATTCTTACTGCCGTCACCACACGGCCAAATTCAAGATTAGTATTAATACATAATTTAAGCAGGTAGTTCTATGAAAGATACAAATATTGGGTACAAGGTGGCTAAAAAATAAGTACAATCCATTCCTGTGAGGTTTTGGGACAGAATCGGCCCCCTAAAAGATAAAAAGATTTCGAAACAGTCGGGAACATTTTTAAATCAGTTAAAATAGTTAAACATTATGTTCGGTACTACTATTAGTACTACTATACTTTAAAAATAAGGGGCCTATTGTGCCTCCCAAAATCTCACTGGCAATGAGAATGTAGTTATTTTTTGGCCACTTTGTATGTATAAACAAATCTAAACGTAACTTAGCACTTAATAACTGATATTGAAATAGTATGTTGCTTATCAGAGGCGGCAAATGAATAATTAGGGGCTAGTATGAAAGTTTGTATTTCTTTTACTATAGGTAGCAATTGACTGCAATTAAGGTTTTTTACTCTCGCGCTAATTGGTTGTCCCATAAAGTAAAAATGCCCTTTTACACGACTGCGCAAAAAAAGAGTACTTGGCAATTTTAGATACGTAGCCCATATACAACATTCATATATTATGTAGGTACTTAAAGTTGCATTTAGACCAAACGAGCATTCGCTCATTCTATCCCCCACTCTACGAAATTCGTTCGTTACACAAAACGCGATTCGTCGAAATTCGTTGATTACGTAGAGTGGGGGATAGAATGAACGAATGCTCGTTTGGTCTAAATTCACCTATGAAGATACGTATTCTATTTAAATCCCATTCAGAATAGGGCTTATAACTTGTAAGTAACATTGTTGAGAGTTGTAAAACTTCTTGGATTAACATTAAACGGATGCCTATTTGACAGGTGGCCCTAAACAGATAATGACGTCTTTTTGC
>JALPQI010027879.1:0-10444 GCA_025490895.1 Thaumatotibia leucotreta | reverse complement strand
AAAATTTTAATGACTGAGTCTTTCTTGCAACTAATACACATAGCAAGAAAATGTAAAACATGTACTACAATATCAGAAGTAAAAATTCAACTCACCTCATCATTGATGGTCACAGCTGCACTGCTGTCTTTCCCCACATCCCCGTCTTTGCTTTTCTCGTCTTCACAACTCATTATTTTCTGTTCAACAAATATTGGCTTATCCTGATCACTATTTAAAGACTCTGGATATGATTCATTACTATTGCTACAGTTATTTTCCAAAGGATTGTCATTAACACTATCAGTAGTTTCCCTTGTGGGTGCTAAATCTGAAGATTGTTCCATACTTTCATCCTGAAGATGGTCACCCATATCATCGTCGGGTTGTGAGACCTTATCTTCGAGCTGTGTCTTATTATTTACTAAATGATTATTAATTTCTGCACTCTCACTATTTTCATTTTTTTTCTCATGTTTACAGTCTTCTGAGGTAATTTTATTACAGGGCAGGGAGTTGACCGGTGAACTAGGAGCTATCTCCATAGGCTCCTCCATAGTGCCATTCACTTCTCCATTCATATTGAGCCAAAGCTACATTCCATGTGACAATACCTGTCAAAACACAAACAATACATAAGGTTAGGTTTATTATCCTCATGATGTTCAGAACTGATTCCTACTGAATGAGCGTCACATTTTTTTTAGTGTACACCGCCCCCTCCCGCCGCCCCTCTCCCCCCCTGGCAAGGCGCTAGCAATCAAAATGGCGGTTCCATGGTACAACTCCGTACAGCTAGCTACGTGTACATAATGTACTAGGATTTCAAAGGTCACCATTTTAAAACAAATTTGCTAATCCAAGAAACAATTTCTTCTTTCAGCACAGTTATGCCTTATGTATAATATAAATAATTAGAAATACGATCGGCGAATTTCGCTCCAAAACCAAATACCTATATGCTAATCTCATTATTTCATATTAGCTCATAGTATACAAAATAGCAGACTACAAATTAAAAGCAATACTCGTCCAAAACGAGTAGTAGAATGAAAAATATATACTTAATAATTCAAATAAGAACAAACATTTCTTTACGATAACCAAAGTAAACAATCAATGCCGGCAAATAACTAACAATTAATGACACAAATAAATAGTATTTTTTACAACATTCTGTTAGATATGCATTTTTAAGTACTTTACCCAGCCCAGCCTTCGGTACGCTTCTTTGGACCTTTCCTGATACTCGTTCACCACTTGGTTACTTCAATGGTGGAAACCCAGAACAAATTTTCTTCTTTGAACTGACCGTATACAAACAATATGTATTGAAACGAAACTAATCAGAATGTATTTCCAACGGTTCTGAGGTAAATTTCACATGTATGTTCCACTATTTAATTGTTAAAGATATTTTTTAATAATTAAATATTAGTGACGGCAAAATGCTCTCCCCGTCGCACTATCGCAATATGGCGGCGGGAGCTGAGTCACGTGACCACGCCAGTAGCGCCCCCTAGGCGAGAAGATACGGTGAAGTTCTCGGTTCTCCCGACTTCAAAAACAGCGGCCCTGCCGCGAAAAACGGAATTCCTAACGAGGATTTGTCTCTCTTACTCTAATGACGCCTTCGTTTGAGTGACAGAGAAAAATCCTCGAAATTTACTAATTTCGATTTTTGCGGTAGTAGGCCAGTGCGGTAATAATGTGATAATAAGTTAATAAATTAATAATCATCGATTTATTTTAATAAAACGGGACAGATGCCTAAAATTGTTACGCAACGTATTATTTCAATATTTAATGAATCCGGCATTCCCACAGGAGGAAAGCTAAAATACCTACATAAATTAGGTAGGTACTTGCTAGGTACCTATCTATATGGTACCTATTACTTCCCACCTCAACATTTATTTTATTTTATTATGATATGCAATATTTCCGATCGACATATTTACCTATTGGTCAGACAAGTAGTAGTAGTAGTAAAACACTTTATTGTACAGAAAAAACAAATCATGACATGATAAATAACTAAAATAACTGTTAAAATAAGTACAAAGGCGAACTTATCCCTTTAAGGGATCTCTTCCAGTTAACCACAAGTGACTTCGGAGTAAAAAAACAGTATTTTTTTAAATGTAGGCGTTACGGGTTGGATGTAGAATTAATTTGTTTTTATTTTGTCGCGTCATTAAAGTCCCAGTAAGGGCCGTTTTGCAAGATTATACCTACCGTCTGAAGAAAAAGCGGCCAAGAAAAGAAAGCGTGAATTAAAATTGCAAACAATGTAAACAATCCACAAGGCTTATGCACTGAAAAACGTCGTACGATACACGTGCGAAAACGAAATTCGTAACTCGTATCGATTTAAAGCAATCCCTTCGGTCTTGTTTTAATTTATCCCCACTTAATTTAAACAAATAAATAAAATAAATAAAAACATAATAAAAATCGGGACCTATCATTACCGATTTGTAACCATCATCATCATCATCATCATATCAGCCGAAAGACGTCCACTGCTGAACATAGGCCTCTCCCAACGATTGCCACAATGACCGGTCCTGCGCCGCCCGCATCCAGCGGACTCCTGCGACCTTCACCAGGTCATCAGTCCACCTTGTGGGGGGCCTACCCACGCTACGCCTTCCGGTACGTGGCTGCCACTCAAGAACCTTCCCGCCCCAACGGCCATCGGTTCTACGCGCAATGTGCCCCGCCCACTGCCACTTTCGTTTAGCGATTCGGAGAGCTATTTCGGTTACTTTGGTTCTGCTGCGGATGGTCTCATTTTTAATCCGATCACGCGGAGAGACTCCTAGCATAGCCCTCTCCATTGCCCTTTGGGTGACTTTGAGCCTCCTTATGAGGCTCATCGTAAGCGGCCACGTTTCAGTACCGTATGTCATCGCTGGCAACACACACTGATCAAAGACTTTCGTCTTCAAACACTGCGGAATATTGGACGAAAATATGTGTCGTAGCTTCCCGAACGCTGCCCAACCGAGTCGGATTCGACGATTGACCTCTTTCTCGAAGTTGGACCTACCTAACTGGATAGTTTGTCCTAGGTATATATATTCGTCTACAACTTCGAGTGTAAAGTCTCCGATTATTATGGGAGTTGGTGCTACATGGGAATTTGACACGATTCTCGTCTTATCCATGTTAATTTTAAGACCAACTCGCTCGGAGGCTTTACTGAGGTCAACAAGCATAGTACTTAGGACCTCTAAGGTCTCAGCCAAGACTACTATATCGTCAGCGAATCGAAGGTGAGTGAGGTACTCGCCGTTTATGTTGATACCCAGCCTTCTCCAGTCCAGAGTCTTAAAGACATCCTCCAGTGCAGCGGTAAACAGCTTAGGGGAGATGACATCTCCCTGCCTAACTCCCCGCTGCAGCAGAATAGGCTTCGAGCTCTGGTCTTGGAGTCGGACTGACATTGTGGCGCTCTCGTACAAACACTTCAACACCTCGATATAGCGGTAGTCGACTTGGCACCGTTGGAGAGACTGTAGTACAGCCCAGGTTTCGATCGAATCGAAGGCTTTCTCGTAGTCCACAAACGCTAAACAGAGGGGCAGGTTATATTCTTCGGTCTTCTGTATAACCTGGCGAAGCGTATGGATGTGGTCTACGGTACTAAAGCCTCTTCGGAAACCGGCTTGTTCGGGAGGCTGGAAGTCATCAAGCCTGCGTGCAAGACGATTCGTAATGACTCTTGGAAACAGCTTATAGACATGGCTCAGAAGTGATATGGGTCGGTAGTTCTTCAATAAAGCGTTGTCACCTTTTTTGAAGAACAGTACCACCACACCCCTGTTCCATGCCTTTGGCGTTCTCCCTTCCAGTAAGACGGAATTGAACAACTTCTGAAGGGCCCTTACGGCCCTTACGGCCGTAAGGACCGGTTTACCACCCGCCTTCAGAAGCTCAGCTGTAATTCCATCCTCCCCAGATGCCTTGTTATTTTGAGCTGTTCAAGAGCCATTCTAATCTCGCACAGGCTGATGTCCGGGATGTCTTCTGTGTAGTGTCGGGTCAGTCTAGCTCTGAGGTCATCCGCTAGATCAACTTCGGGTCTGCTAGTTGACGTGTACAGCTGTCCATAAAAACCCTCAATCTCAGTCAGCAGCTCAGATTTGGACGTGACGATTCTACCATCCTCAGTCTTTAATTTGGCGAGCTGGCTTTGCCCAACAGACAGATCCTTTGCAAAAACTTTAGAACCCTTGTTCCGCTCGATGGCTTCTTCTATACACTTGGTACGGAATTGGCGCATATCGCGTTTGAGGGACTTAGAGATCTGTCTGTTGAGCTGCCGGTATAAAGTCGCATCAACTGAGGATTGTAGAACCAGTTCACTCCTTTTTTCCATTAGTTCCTGAGTGGAGTCTGAGAGCTTTCTGGTCTTATTTGTCCGTTGGGCCTTAAAAAACTTAGACCCCGCGCTATGGACAGCTTCCACAAACCCGTCATTGAATACGTCCACATCATCGCCTAGGCAATCGAAACGGTTTTGGAGTTCCAGCTGAAAGCTCTTGGGGTTTTGAAGATGGAGTGCAGGACGGAGCGTAGACTTCATCAGTCGCGAGCGTTCTAGCTTAGGACATATATTCAACGTGCCTCTTACCAAGCGGTGATCGCTTCCGGTTTTAACTGTACTAATCACAGAAACATCGTTGAATATATGTCTCTTCGTCGACATGATGAAGTCGATCTCGTTTTTAGTTGCACCGTCGGGACTCATCCAAGTCCATTTTCTGTGCTCGCTTTTCTTAAAGAAAGAGTTCATCATGTAGAGTCCCTCTTTCTCCAAGAAGCCAGCAGATGGCTCCGGTGGTTCCGACGTCCAACCCCAAATTGCCCCACCCTCAGCTCGTCACCATCTCTCTTGCCCAGTTTCGCGTTGAAGTCCCCCATAACAACGGTGAAGTAGGTTTTGGAGCTATGCATGGCATACATAGCCTCCACCTCGTCGTCGGAGTGTGTCGAAGTCGGCGCGTACACCTGTATGACCTTCAGCGAGTATCTCCCAGATACTCTGAGTATAAGGTACGCCACCCTAGCCGACACACTCTCAATCTTCACCACGTTGTTTACGAGGGACTTGTGGACGATGAACCCGACACCTCCCTGGGACTGTTGGTCGCCCTCACGGAAATAGAGCAAGTTGCCGGACTTTAGGATTATCGTGTCCTCGCCCTCTCTTCGGACTTCTGACAATCCCACAATGTCCCAACGCAACTTGCTCAATCCTTCCTCCAGTTCCACTAACTTTTCGTCGGTCCGCAGTGTACGTGTGTTATAAGTTGCCAGGGCCAGGGGTCGTCGGTGGTGGAAGCCGGATCATTGCCGGAGATTCTTAGCACCCCTGACCCCGCTAGCACCCTGGCCGCTACCATAACCAGGGCACCGGGGGTCGCCGGAACCTCGGGGCCGCGGCCTTTTTTGTGTATACATTAGGAGGTAAATGCCCATAATCGCCACGCTGGGCAAGCGGATTGGTGATCGCAGTAATATGTCTAATATGGTGACGCTGCTGCCCATCATCAAACTTTTATCAAATAGTGGTCAGTGACACTTCAATCCCTTGGTCGACTCTTACGACACCCGCAGGAGGAGTTGGGGTGGTGACAAATGTATTCTTACTGCCGTCACCACACGGCATATTTTTTTTTTGTAACCAGCTTTGTACCAAATCCGGCTATGAGATGGGAAAGTTATTCCCATTTCATAGCTGGCTACCAGGCGGGAAACCATATTTCCCATTTGGCAGCCAGCTACCAAATCTGGCTACCAAACGGTACTAAAGGCGTTTCGAACATGTATCGTTATGTACTATTGTATACGTGCTTTGTAATCTAGATAACAAAGTACAGATGCAAAAGTACTCGGAGGAAGGAGTAATCGGATTACTTTTTGCCCAACTCTGGCTGACATAGTCAATGATGCTGAGCAAGATCCACTACATTTCCCAAAATGTTTGCAAATGCATATAATATAGGTAATTAATATAGGTAAATCTAGGTAAATCCTTAATCCTAAAACATCAAAACAATAAAATGTATATTTATTTGAGCAGTTTGTTTATATTGTTCGCCACTTTTATGGCGGCAACTTTAGGTTTAGAATGATTTACCAGACTATGGACTACCTACATCATAATATGTATAATATTATGTCCATACTATGACTACTATGAGATCCATACATGGTCCACACTATGTTAAAATGTACATAAAATACGTTAGCATTTGCGAGTTATACTTTCCGTTCATCCCGCTCGCACTTGACAATTGGTGTGAGCGAGAGGGATAGAAAATAAGCTCAATGACGCATGCTCCAGACACTGTTCTGACAAAAGTGACAATAGTACATTTCCTAACCAGTGCGGAAAAACTTTTTTTCGGCGAGGGTGAAAGTTGGAGCCCGAGTGAAACGAGGGCGACAATCACCCGAGTTAAAAAAAAGTTTTTGCACGTGTAAGGGATGATTTTTTTCATTATAAGTGCGTCAAAAAGAAAAATTACCGCGCAAAGTTCGTTTTTGCGCACTAGTTAGGAAAAATATGTGTCTGTGTCTGCCTATGTCTGTTTGTCGGTGCATGGTCGGTGCGTACAGTACACTGCGTACGCTCAATCAAGTTCAAGTTGCTTTTGTCGCGCAGTGTCACAACTCGGTCACCACGGTAGTCCGGGTATCAACACGCGTATTTTTAGGAGAACCTAAGTAGTTATTTTTCTTTATTAGAAATGAATTAACACGGCAGACTCACGCACATCTATTAAATCAATCTTCCTCCTTGAAATTTTTGTATATGTGAATTTCAATGGCTTTCCAGTCTCCAATACTTACATATTTATTGTTCAGCGATTGTGGTTTTTAGGAATACTAATTTGGTTATTTCTGTACATATACACGGATGTGAATATACCTAGGTACTCTTCTTTTGGCTAGTAAAAGCGACCATACTATTAATCGTTTTTGTAGAACTCTGGGCGTTCATGTGGAAAACTGTCCATCGCAATTAATATTTCCTATTTGTCACTTGTATGGTAAGTACGCGAATGTCGTTCAACTTTGCAGTCCAGGTGCTATCAGAAGGTACTTGGTGGTACCGACCGTTCACTGTAGCTGTTTCTGTGTAAATACCCCGTCCCCGTTTTGAAACATAATTATACCCTTTTTCAGTAAGAACCTATAAAAATCCTACACTCTTGCAGTAATGTGTGTAAGTATTTTTTTTTTTTTGATACGAGAAACGTGTGCATGTACCCCTGTATTTTTCTCCTAATTTGCTTTTTGCCGCTTTTTCGTCTGAGTTTTGACAGAAGTGGCTTACTTGTCATTTATGACACCATGCCATGACATTGCCGCGATTTTCAATGTACAATGAATGGAGTACTTTAGCTCTTTGTGCGTTAGTCTGTGGATCGACATTTACCCATAGACTAAATACACGTCAATTATTTAATTATCACTATCACTGTACAGTGTACTGCACATCACAATCACATCACAACTTCTCACGACACTGTAACACTTTTAATCGCATATTTTTTATTGTAAACAGTCTAAAATATACCACAACAATGTGAAAGTGATAAAAATGATTCAATTATAGCAGTAGCAACTTTTATGATTTCCTTTCTTCGTTTTCATATTCGTTACTTCATGTTTTCGTTGCAACTGATTATTAGTCGTATTGTTAATGAAAATATTGTGTTATGGTCATTATAATGGCTTATCGAGTTCTGTTAGTTTTTATTCTTGCAATTATCAGTGTGAGTACTGAAGAAGAAACCTCCACACGGATGACAAAAGCTGAAAGAATCAGTTTAAGGTAAAACCAATAAAAGTCATTACTGGAATCTTATCTTTCCTTAGCTGAACTTGATCTATTATTCTTAAATTTGTATGCAACTGATACGTTATTAGTCTAAACGTACTTATTTCTTAGTATAGACGTGCATACAAGTGCAAATGTCTGAATCATAATATTTATAAGCCTAGCCAATAAAAAACTAAGTAACTTACTTGACCTTTTATATTGGGTTATCGTTCACGTTAACTAAAAGCTACGGGATTAAATTTAATCGGCATATTCATCTCAGATTTATAGACATTCCCTGGAATTTTTCCATTATTTCTAAGGAATAAAAAATGTAATACACATAGATGGTAACACATCAAAAATTTTAGCTAATATAGGACTGGGAACAAATCATTCTAATTAGAAATCAAAAACAAGAATCCTTTTCTCTCAAGTTTAATAAATAAATACCCTTTAAACTTTTTGTGGAAAAAGTTTAACACAATCATTTTTTGATTAAAAATTACAGTACATGTTTCAGTAATAATAGCTCATACATACACAATTTTTATGCCGTTTTGTATTTTGCTCACAATTTATGCTTGCATTAGTGCTTACTGTCCCTGTGTGTAGGTGTTAACACACATAATAGTAACATTAATCAAAGGGAAGGATGTGAAAGGTGAACAAAAGATGCGAGTAAGAAATAGGGCTTTGTAGTTTTGGGCCTCAGCAATTGAATTATAATACTGATTACTTAAAATCAAAGCTAACTATAGTATGTAGTTAAGAAAGCTAGTTTAGCCTTCTAGCATCAAGTGTTAATGACTCACTCAAGGCCTACTTTTCCTACACTATTAACAGTACTTAAATATAGGCTGTTTTAATAGTGGTTTATTTAGTTATTTACATAATAGGTGTTTATTGAGCCTGTATATATCCTGTGACTCTGTCAACATTATAAAATTAATAACATTATTTTATTTAATAGGTATTACTAATTGAAGATGATTCCAGTTTTTTACATACAGATTAACTAGGAGTTCTAATCTAAACCGTTCCAAGGTGCAATCACAATAACAAAATATTAATGTTTATTTAATTTAATGTACAGAGAGGAGGCCCGGAAAATGTTTTACCATGCTTATAATGCATATATGGACAATGCATACCCTGCGGATGAGCTTATGCCTCTCAGCTGTAAAGGGAGATGGAAGGGCATCACACCAAGCCGTGGTGACATGGATGATGCTCTGGGAAAGTAAGATGTATTTATTATTTTATGTTTGATAATAGTATCATGCTATGATATTTTTGCTATCTATTTTGTTCTGAATTTGTGGAACAATTTATGTGGAACAACTGAAATTGTATCATTTAATATTTTTTGAATTGTGTTTTTTTTTCTGATTATCTTGTTTGATCTTATATATATGCAGCATCTGTGACAATGCTACACGGAAGTATTTTTTCAAGTTAGAAAGAACTTTTCATTCTTTCGAACATTTTCTCATTTAGGTACTTACAGGTTCATTTAGGTACAACCTCCGGGATTTAATTTTCTTTGTGGTATCCCCATGTAAGGTGTGTGTAGTTACATTGCTCGGTTGTAGGCGTAGCTGCACAGGTCATCGCTAACAAACTGCTCCGCAGTTTGGCGAATCATTTGTATTGTGGTACACTTTGTTGTTTAATGTTATAAAATAAATAAAAAAAAAACGTTGAATGACTGCACATTTAGCCACTGGACTTTAAAAACGAGACATATCTAAGTTTATGCACATGCATAAATATACACTGATCAAGTGATCACCTGTGACTGACATACACATGGCTAGAACTGATGAAGATCTATCAAGTCTTGATACTGGAAATGATTTACATTACAGTAAATCTCCTGTAAATATGATTGGAATCTAACATTTGAGACTGCATAGAAATTGTAAAATAAAACTATGTGTAATATATTCTATTTTCAGCAGGAAATATACATTTTCTGTGACTTTTATGTAAAATGAAAAATTAAGTCTTGAGCCACAGATTGCAAATCACTGGCTATTGTTGTTAATAACATTTCTGCAATACATAATAGAAATAACAAGTGTATTGTGTTACTGATAACAATAATTGTTGCCAAGGTCAGTTGGCAGCAGTATTTGACTACCTAGGTATGGGTAAAGTTACCTGAGCATATACATTTTTATTAAATCTTTTTGAAGAATCTGAAAACTGACTTTAATATAAGACAATATTTTTGCTGCTACGAATTTAATATGCCTGCCACTTTTACAAATTGTGGTTTTATGTTTCGTTTGTTTCCAGCTCCTAATACCGGGTGTTACATTAGTTGTGATACAAACTGTGAAAAACCTGTTAAGATGGTCTTTCTGAACAAGGTTTCCTTCGGGACACATATGAAAATCTTCAATGTATACATTTTTTCAGACTGATCTCATCTGACAAATGTGTTTACATAATAATGAAACGAGACTGAAAATCATGAACACTTCTGTACCAATCTGTATGAAAACCTTAATTTTTTTTTTCGCGACTTTCATATAGGTCCCTTAGGAAACCTTGTTCAGAAAGACCATCTTAACAGGTTTTTCACAATTTGTATCACGACTAATGTAACACCCA
>JALPQI010027878.1:0-14105 GCA_025490895.1 Thaumatotibia leucotreta | reverse complement strand
TATGAATAATTGAAAATTGAGATCTTTGGTGGTTGGATAGCTTGGTTGTGTTTCTGTTGTTAAATAAAATTGCATGTCAATAATTGTCACCAGCAGAGCAAACGACAATATTAATATACTCCGTCACATTTTTCGTCATCATTGTTGATGGTGTAAGGAATGAAGTACCTATTATTTTGAAATCACTTTGCTCATTAAGAGAGTAAGCACAATACAGTTTTGTTATAAGGTGGACGCTACAGCTTAAAATTCGCTAACTATTTTATCTACAAATATACAGACAAATTCTACTTTGCGTGACAACTACCAGACCTATTTATTTTTGTTTAATGAATCCCTGCCAACTAGTGGTTTGCATACTGACTTATGCTCGTTTCCCTCTATTTATTGAAACGCTTAGGTACTTTAAATAAAATCTCACCCTTGAGAATTTAAGAAAACAACCTTCACACCAATTAAAGTGGTAAACTTCCGCGTACTAGCAATTGTTCAAGTCGTCTAAACGAACTATGTCGTGCGTCCGTTTAATGTATGGCTATATCTCCCAGATCTTTGATAGCGATAACGTATTTCCATTAGGCGGTTATTTAAACAAATCTGTCTTACCATCGTGTCCCGATTTTAAAATTTGTACATGTATTTACACACATTTAGTTTGGCTTTCTTTTCCCACTAAACGACTTTCATAGCATTGTTTCGTAATTCCGTAAAGTGGTCGCATCCCGCTTTATTGTACGTAATCTGCCGTGTAATGCGCTCCCATGTCATACGTCCGTAATTGCTGTTACAGCATCTACAAATTTTACATCTCCGTTCCGGCCTCATCCGATACGTGGCTTGTTAACTTACGAACTTCCTTATCGACGACAATTTCATCAAATTAACCATTTGTTTAACATGCATCTTTATTGTTCCAGGTAAGTAATATATCTCTCATCTCACCGTTATTAGTGGCCAACGATTCAGATCGGGAGGTAAGACCAAGACTTAGCGATACCACTATGAGGTAAACATCAATTAGCTGATACATAGATAATGTTAGCTATTAGTTAGTTCTGTATTGTTTAATATGAGCCTCTTTTGCAAGAGTTTCAAAATTTTTCCGCCACTATGCTTTACCTTTTGGTGTTTTTCGGAGCGTGGCGCATAATAGGCAACCTTAGATTGCGCGCAAGTCCTTCGCTCGGTGCGCGTGAAAAGCTGCATATTTTAATACCTACTGCATTTTGTAACATTTCCAAGCAACGGCAATTCGGATAGCTATCAGATTATCGTTTACGGCAATTATTTCCAAGGTAAACTTTATTTTTCGAGCGTACGTGCGGAACTAGCGACATTATGGGCTGACAATGCTAGTTATAATAACAGTAATGAGTGATGGTTGCGGTTATTTCGTCTCGTTAGTCCGCTGATGACGAAGCGCGACTAACACAACTATTGTCTCAGACTCTTGCTACATACGCGCTTACTAAAAATCATTGTCTTTTTATTTTGTTTTTGCTCTCTCGGGTTTTCCGTGATCGTAGTTTTTGTTGCACTTATTCAGCCGGATCTTTACTTGTACCTATTGACGTCAAATGCCATCTCAACCTATTATAAATGGGTATTTAATCGTTATTTGCGTATGCTAATATATAATTCACGTTCGGGCCGGCACGCGTTTCTCGTTTATCGTTTAGCAACGGCCGGGTTACTAAAGCGCACATTGTCGAACTCCGTGTGAAATAGACCGAGGACGCTGGTCTTGTCCACTCAGTCACACACGAATCTGATACTACACATGCTGTCTATTATTATCATTTTATTTACCTATTGAATACGTAGATACTGTTTCAAAACTTCGTAGATTCAGTAAGCATGTGTTGTTAGTTAAAAGGGCTAGCGACAATTATTCACAATACTATTCTCTGAGACAACGTTCAATACAATATAACAAGAACACCTCGAAGATTATACTCACAACCGTGGCCTATACGCCTATTAATGATCAACTATGAATCAACATTTTTAGTCTGCAACTGATTAGTCACACTTCGAATAAATTATTTGCTTTTAAATATTTTCAGTCGTGCCACATTGTTATTGTAAACACTTAACCATTTCGAATTCAAGGCGAAACTTACATATGGCAGATGGCATTGCGATCAAGTAAGACCTAAGAAGGTGAACTAGCTATGTGGATTATCGATGTCTCATCGCTATTTCTGATATAACACCATAACGGTTCACATTTAGCGCTAACACAGATATTATGTATGCAGAATGCTATATGTATATGCTTCTACGTAAAAGTGAAATTCTCTTTTACTTTCTATGCATTCAAATTGCTAGTCTACCGTGTTTAACAAAGACATCAGTTATGCTATAAAACACATATTTGCAGCCATTACCTTTTCACAATTATAGCTGGTCTGCTATATTACTCTATCACAATTACGATCTCGGTTGTTATGGTTTTTTAACCGAATTTATCTGGTTTTACTCACGGATACAATAAAACTTGTCTTATGTATCCGCGTTTTAATTGTTATTTGTGTTATTTTCACACGATTTGCCTAAACGTTTATGCGATGAGGGCTTACTATTGTTATTTTAGACTTCCTCGATGTTAATATTACGTTTGTATTACTTCGTAAATATAATCTTCTGTTTATTTCATCTTCTACGATTACGTCATCGTGTTTGGATTTACTGCATTTATTTCAAGACTGAACGCGATCGGAAGTCGCCAATTTGCTCTCTAATACTTTATAGCTACATGATCATTATTCATCTTCAAGGCAACCAATCAAATTGTTCATATAAACTTTCTTCAATTAAAAAAAATCAAATTGATCGCCAATTATAAATGGAACCTGCTCTAGATTTGAACGCTCTAGTTATCGATTATGCATCGATACCTTAACCGATTTGATTATTAACGGGTCCGTACGTGACATAAGAGTTAATCAAGTTGCACGTATTGAGCTAATCAAGCTTAAATAGTCACGTAATTTGTATTGTCGATGTAAATGTACCATTAGCATCGTATTCACGTTTGATCGCTGTACCGTTACGATTTTATGTCTTTGGTTTCAAACCTGAATGTTTAATTCCTATCGGCAATAGAAAATACGGATTCGAACTGATTAGAAAATTAACGGTTTTCGCGTAAAATTATCTCTACAACTGTATACCATAATAGGCGGTATGGTGCAATGAAATGACATTCCATGGAATGCACCATTGTGATACACATTGTGTACTCATATGCTATTAAGGAATCTAAGACAAAACTCATTACGTCTAATAAAGTCATCTAATACCATGTTAGGTGGTCTTCGCTGATTGCTTTGAATGAGTTGTTACGATGTTACTGATGCTTAACATTAACACACGCATCCATTCATAAAGTCCTACGCTTGATTTGCTATCGTTTGGATTGTTTTCAAGCCGAGCAGCGGGTGAGTGAACATTTTGACATCGTAGGCGTTACAGGTCATGTCTAACTTTACTTAATAGGTGTACTTATTGTTTCATATTTGCGAAATTATTTATTATTATTGTTTGCTTTATTACTCGATTATCGGGATTAATGAGTTTTACCTAATCAACTAACCACGGTCGAACGAGTTTACAGGAAATCGAGTCTAGACACGATTCGCTGAATTGCACATTTGTTTGCATTTTCCCACAGGTGTTTCTTTATACGTGTACGTCATTGAGTTTTATGTCGAAGGCTGAGCTCTGTGAAACTTTAACTTTAATATTTCTGTCGCGATACCGAACCTTATTGTTGTGGCGCTCATTGTTGCCGGCGTCGTGAGATCTGGGTCGGGGCCCTACTGCAGAATTGTCACTAGAAAACCATACTAAAATTCATAAAACAGTAAACTTGCGCTTACATTTCTGATAACGGTTGAGGCTGCGGCTATTGTCAACACTTCTTCAAATTCAATCGCACATCACACGGATGCTAAAGTCACTTCACTTGAGTTTTTTAATCACTGGTCAGTCACTGGCACATGTCGGGAACTGTCTCGGCTGTCGGTCGGTGCTCGAATGCTGTCCCAAGTCCCTGTGGTGGGGTGGCACGTGTGGTCGTTTGGTCTCGCGGCGCATGAGTGGCGAGGTGGTAGGGGGCGCCCGGAGTAAATACTCCGGCCGCAGCGCGTGCGCCGCTCACGCACACACTCGCACTTTTTACCCACACGTTGACAACAATGACGTGTTTGACATCTAATGACGAGTTTGATCAAATTGATGGGGGAGCCCTATCGTCCTCATGTTTAGACGGATGTCGCCGGTACACTATTGTTCATACGGTGATGTAACGTGTTTATGTTATCGATCTTCGATTAATTACATCCTACTATATAATTTACAATCGCCCTTTATGGTCCCATAATATGAAATGATTCACTGGTATCCGTAAACTTCAATCTCTAGAATAAATTATTAATTAATCACTGATTCAATTAACCTACTTCAGCCTCGTATTGTTGAGCAGAGTTATGTCAATGTGAGATCACCTTTAACCTGCAGAATATTAAAGCTTATTTATAAACTGCGAATATAAACAAATAAGAAATAAATCTTTCAGTTAATCAGTTTTAATATCAATATTACTCATGTAAATCTATTCCTTTATATCCTTAGTAACTTTAATTGCTGTGCGTTTCGCGATCGGGTAATTTTGAAAATGACAAATATTTACTTAACTAGTATTTCGATTCTTCAAAAATGCTAATGCCCCGCAATAAGACGCCCTAACAGCAAACGTAGAAAATAGGTACTTTCCTAGAAAATGTATACTAATGCTTGCTATTGCATGTTATAAGCCTACCGTAACTAATTATCGACCATAACTTAATATGCGCATCACACGGATCTGAAAAAAGCAACCCCTTACAGTCCTCGCCTCTATCAAAATTACCATCACATCAAACTTGCACATCATTCACATGATCCTGTATATTACTCGAATAAGCAATTAAACCGCGTATAACTGGTTATGTAACGTGTCATCGACACCGCGTCCTCGGAAGGTCGCACGGAATACCCCCCTACCAAATTTGCATAATGGACTGTGTACAGAAACGTTTTACAGTTGTTTTTTACATGTCCCGGATCTTGGGAGAGCATTCCGGTGTAGTAATCATACTCTAGAGTCGAAAAACATCGTAATCTTTTTTTTGAGAAAATATTTCGTACGCCCGACCAATTGGAACCATGTCAAAGTAACGTTATTAATCAGATTGTAAGAAATTTAAAACTAGTTTTCATTTTATCGTGGTCCTAGAGGAGCCTAGGTTTCCAATTGGTTGATGTACGCGGCGAAGACGGGCCGATGTAGGTACTTGTATCGTATATCTACTGAAGTTTTTGATTTATTTTCAATGCTACTGAGCAATACTTTTCCTATGTCCCGTCTGTCTACTCTCACTCACATCCAAACACCTTAGCAACCAACCAGCCTCTTCACAGGTCTGTATCTGTTTTAGTGACTGGCGGGTTTTATTGTGTTATTAATTTCTCCTAATTACAGTAGAAGAACGTACCACAGACAAACAATTTTAGATATATTTTTATTCTCTCCGGCCACGAATAAATAAAATTGTATCTTGACAAGCACTTAGCAAAATGTATCAGGATCTACTCATAAATTCTATAAAAATCCTTTTATTTTTAAACAATCTAGCGCTTTTGATGACCTTTAGAAGTCTATTATTTAAAAAATAAACTAGAAGACGTCCTCACTGGCGCCACGCCGGTTTTCCGCAGTAATATTTTATATTTTTCTTGGAATCGTGTTTTGAATGGCGACGGTATGGCGGCTCTGGGCCACTCCATAACTTTAATATTTACCACCTTTGTCGCATATGCTCTTTAATGTTATTGTACCTAAAAACACTACAAGTATCGTGTATCGTGTTGAAGTAGTAGGGGCGTAAATATTTAACTGTATCAGACATAAACTAGGTCGACGTTTGTGTTCGTAAATAACGGTAGGAGAAAAGTGTTGATCCATCAACCATACACACATTGTTTGAAGTGTTAACCCTTTTGTGTGTTGTTAACATATTTGCCGTCATATAAAAAACAATACCAATTTAGAAACACGTGAGGTTCGCAATAGAATGCTTTAACAGAGCTATCAAATGGTCAAAGGATTAATGAGTACCAAGTATGTGTTAAAAAAATAAGTTTTTGGGAAATATATTACAAATAGCTTTCTGAAAAAATTTTGTGTCATACACTGAAAAAAAAGCTAAGTTGGATTTATCAGATCTTTCGTAATTCTAACCGGAAATTAAGGTTGATTGGGTCCTATCACAAATATTTTTTTGATTTTACCAAACTTTTTATGTTGGCATTTTACTAAATTAATTTGGTTGATTACACCAGTTTTTTGTTGATTTTACCAGTTGTTTGGTATAATGTACAATGTTCTTTGTTGATTTAACCAGAACTCTGGTATCGACTTCAACCTTTTTAGTTTTGTAAATTTGATAGCAAGGATTTGTTAGATATATCAAAGTTTCCTCGTAATATAGCCAACCTAAGTCACTTTGGTAAATATTTTTTTCAGTGTAGATTCATTGTTCTTATTTTAGAAAAGTATGCCATCGTGCATGGCACAACATAATACACAATAAAAAAACAGACAATACATCTAGATTGTCATGACTATCAATATTAGTATCACGTCGACGTCTTACTTGATCGTCTCGACGGTCGCCCTAAAGCCCTTTTACGTTTACTCACTTGTTCTGAATGCGGACGAGATGTGCCTTACGCGGAATGCGATGACAGATGAACATCGATCGATCATGACGTTATCGAAAAATTATTTTGTTTGCACAACGACCGTATGACGGTAACCGTTTATTTGATTTGACCAAATGCAGATTTTGTGATGTTGTGTTTAGATTTATCCATATTTGGTATGCTTCTTATATTTGAGGCTATTCCGACGCATCTGTAAAATTACTACAGGTACAAGTTCAAAACATAAGAGCGTATACGTATAAACTCAAAAGTATACAGAAAGCTCTCGGCTCAAATCCCAGGAAAACTAATTTACCAACAAGAAGTATCGATATTTTTCAAAACCAAAGAATTTTATTCAAATGAGTGCTTTTTAACTGTTAGTTCTTGAAATAAGGTAAAAATTCACGGCGTAAAAAGCAATTCGCGGTATGACCACAAGCGCCATGGCGCCGCTTCGGTCACTTAAATTATGTAACCGAATATTCATGTCTATAGGTGCAATGCTCTTTCGACTTCCGCACGTGGCAACACTGGCAACAGCCTAAATGTTATCGATGGAATCGATTTCACGTTGTCTGTGCTGTTTCTCATTATTTTCGACCTGCGTTGTTTCATTTCTTGTATCTTTATCTGTAGCTTCCGCTATTTGGAAATTTAACACTCTTTAATTGTTACGTCAATTCTTTGTACTATTTTTTGATACCAGGTGTGTTTTTTTTGCCAATCATAGTTATTCGCGAGAGCCGTTAAACATTCCGTGACGTGGGCAAAGGATGCTCCATTAATTTTAAAACAGATTAGTTGTTATTGTGCTTATCATGTAAATAAGTTTATTTTGCCCACACGAGGTGTGTTGAATTCTTTTCATATGACGATATTTTGACGCAAAAACGCGAACTGGTTCGATAAATTACTAAATAGGAGGCAAGACGCAATAGAATTGAAATTATAATATCTCCATAATCTAGAATATTCATTCTACAACTCATTATTAGGTATGTGAGGTATGTCATTAATTCATTATGTCAAAGAATATCTGTAACTTATTTTAATTAGGTACAAAATATGTGTGTTATACTATATTCTTGCCGTGTGGTGACGGCAGCAAGAATACATTTGTCACCATCCCCACTCATCCCGCGGGTGTCGTAAGAGTCGACTAAGGGATTGAAGTGTCACTAACTATCCTTTGATTTGATTGATGATGGGCAGCAGCAATAGTGGATACATAACTGCGATCGCCAACCCGCTTGCCCAGCGTGGCGATTATGGGCATTTACCTCCTAATGCGCCTATACGCATAGTTAATAGGAGAGGCTTACGTCCAGCAGTGGACTGAGATAGGCGGTGATAATGATGATGATGATACTATATTCCCCTATTTCCAATACGGATTTTTTCATAGCTAAGCCCACACTCACATTGCTTTAAGATGTTGATATTGATTCTTAAAAGACTGACGTAACATGTACCGACATTGGTCTATCTTTATTATTGTTTTTAAGATTCCATTATCTTGCAACTTACGTAGCGGTACAGTTTTATAAATTCACTCGCGCCAATTTAATATCCATGCGTCATTTTGCCTAGAATAACTTTCCTTCACCCATGCCATTTGACATTCAGAAGTCCAGATATTGCAGCTTTATTTATGATGTCAAGTTTTGGCGTCTGGATTATCGTCGTCTTTAGCTTTCTCAGTATATTCCGACGCCTGCCAAAATCTTTATGAATCAATGTGTCATTCTAGTATTGCTGATAATGCTGATACATTCTGCGTATTTTTCAAGATGTGATTTTTTAATTACATATTTATATTTAGAACCTCTACGTTTTGCTACGTGAGCTATGTACGCCTTTTGATAAAGTTTACTTGGAATTGTTGTAGGCTAAAATATGTACCCTTATTCATACAAAAAATCGGTTAGGTACTTAGGTGAGGCTTAGTGTATTTTGCACGACCTGTAGCAATCAAATTCACTGCGTCGTTGTAGGGAATTTCTTTTAAGTGTAAATGACCAATTTATCTCACAACACGACTCAAAGAATTCAATTTGGGTACATTATAGCAGGTATCTTACTACATACTTACTACAATCGTAATTACATTTGCACGCTTTTAAAATACTGATGTACTTGTATTCTTTGTTGCAGGTCAGTGAAGAACACCTTATCTTAAGTAAGGTACGTCGATACAATGTAAAATTGAATTGAATAATTGACTCTCATCCTAGTGCCCAATTAAGACTGCATGTTCGCACTATGATACATTTAATTCTATTGTTATGTTCTTCTGAACCTTTTCTCATGCGGTGTTGCAATTCGGGACCTCGCCCTGGTTTTGCAAATTTAGCGGTAGTTAGCACCCTTGGGTGCAGCAGTTAGTACGGGCGGCGATGAGTAACTTTTTAATTGAACTTGTGAAATTATGCTACATATGACTGATTGGACTGTTAAGGTACCCCCCACACTACGAAATTCGATCGTTACACAAAACGTGATTGGTTGATTTCGTAGAACGGGCGAGAGAACAGCGAATGCTCTTTTGATTTGAACGCACCTTTATAATAGTGCTCCCACATTTGTATTACAAAATTTTATATAACAGCATCTTCATCTCATAAATAATATTAAACTTTTAAACTCACTTTTATTTCACACTGAATTGTAAATACACGTTTTACAACGTTGTAATACACGAGGTACTTTACATTATATCAGGTACTATAATTCACGATTGTTTAAAATCATGTTTCACTCTTAGACATTGTAGTATCCTATAACATTGTCTTTGTCACACTTTGTTTTACAACGTTATATACCTAACAGAAATAACATCGAATGTGGGAGCACCATAACTGGTCTTGACTGTTAAATTTTCATTAATATAAGTTCAATTACCTACTGGAATTAGAAGAACAATATTTACTTACATTTTAGACGGAATTTTTTTAGGATGTTCAGAATGTCTAAGATTGTCTAGTGGGTCGAGGCCGAAGTCGTCTACCGGTCTGTTGTTAGTTATCATTTAAATGTCAGCTGTCACCATTTTATTTACATTTACTTTGAGCGCGATGAAATTTATCTCTACAAACTCCGTATCATGAAGATAGTTTTGTTTATTGACAATTAGTTACATTGTTAGTTTGTTCATCTTTACATCATGAGGTTCATTCATATGCAAGTGTAGTACCATTGCTCCAAGCCCATATAACACTTATGCAACTTCAATTATCATGCCTCCAAAGAAACCCTTACGGACGAATAACCTTTGGGTCAGAGGACCTACATTTCGAAATTGAAACACTTGTGAAATGCATTTTTAATAAGTCGACCATTTTGAAAACTCGCTTCTTTTGGTTTATTGCTTTACTGTAAGTGATGTTAATTCCTTGTGTCAGCATACCTTACGACCTTTGTAAAGCTACAGTTATGCATATTGTAATGTGTTCCACTTTTACACCAACCTTTATATTTGTATTGTCCAGTCCATATACATTGTTCAGTTGTTCACTGGTCAGTTCAAACATTTTTTTTAACTGAACGACGACGTGGATCAGTAAAAAGTTTAAAGTTACTCACGATATATTTTTTTGGTTTTTGATATCTCTCACATGAAAACAGGACTATACACGCAATAACTGTTATTTAAGTTCACAGTTTACATATTGGGATATCGTTAAGTTAACAATCGAAACCTAACATATAACTTGTTCGTTTATGAAAAAAAAACTTTGATTTTAGAATTAATATAATCACTATATACAGTAAAATTTAACGATTTTTTTATTGCCTATAAAACTGTTTTGTTTTTGCTCTAATGAGGTAATAACAAGGATCTCTGTTTTTTTGTTTATTAGGAACTTCTAAATTCCAGTATGTTTGAAAGAATATACAATAATATTTTGAATGTATATTTAAAGTGGGTTATTACCCTCCAAAAATTAACATTCATAAATAACATGAATATCTGCAAGATTAATTGGTGACCGTGATTGTGAATAGCAATCAAAATACCCCAGAATTTGTCACCTTCTGTCATTGTCCTTACTTATTCATAACGGCGCAAAATACCAAGGTCGTCGCACTTTAGACATTGCGGATTTGGCCAGTCGGTATCAAACTATGCAAAACGGCATGAAAAATGCAAACTGCCGGGTTTTACGCGGATGCTCTCACCCCTGATGCCCAAAATGTCCTGGTTTGCGTTGGTGTGCCACAAAGCTCCGTTTTAGGCACTCTTTTGCTCATGGTATGTTTGTTACTCATGGCAAAATAATCTCGATTAGACCAACTGTGTTAACTGACATATTTTTAGTTTAACGTAAAACTCAGTTTCCAGTTTAAGCAAATATTTGCTTCCCATACAATTCATCATCATCACATAACTTAAAAAAATTGCGGTTTTATGTGGTTTGGGTTTATACCTTGTACGTAAACATTTTTTTACAGAAGCTGTTCCTACATTTTTATATTAAAAGGAATGTTGGAATTTATAATGGTATTTCAATACAATATTTCCTCAATATTGTCATATCTGGCATTCGAATATGAAATATTATTATACTAATAGGTACCTGTCAGTTTACATTGTTCGATTCTTTAACCTTCCGTAATAGTTTCACAGAAGCATTTGCTTTTATGGATATGCGACTAATGTCGCGCCAAGTTTCTTGTATTAAATATCTCAAGTATCCTAACCGCATCAATTTAATCGGTATCTCGCCTAACCTTCTTGATCAAATGATCAGTGGCCACAGGACTGTGTTGCTATGTGGCCAGTAAAGTTAAATTAAGAATACCTCATACCTGGAATCGCATTTTGTATTCATTACTTTTTAATTTTGTGGTTTTGCTTTCAAACGAAGTGGTCAAGCTCAATTACGGTCAATTTTACACGGTGAAACCTTTGACTTAGTATGATGATTTGAAATTTGAGGAGAAAAGTGTTTCTGGATTAAAACATTCTAAATGTATTGTTTACTGTTACTATTTCGATGTATTGTTTTTTTTTGTGGGATTAGATTAGGTTAGGTAAATGTCTAAGTCAAGATTATTTATGTGGCCGAAGCGCATATAAATTTTCACATGGTTATATTTGGTATAATCGTAACCTGACCCGATTTTTGAACGATCCCAAACTATTATGATTTATAATAACAATTAAAACCTATCTCATGATAAGACAGAAGAGGCCATTACGCAACGGTAGGTACATATCAAGTTCCTGCGGACGCTAGATAGAAAGTGGTCAGGGACCACATAAGTTAGATAGCCGCTGAAGGGAAAGGGATCGTTAGTAAAAACATCCGACGGAAAGAAATCTACGGTTTTTGATGAGGGGAGTGAACGGATAGATGTCTATCTAGTTGTCAGATTTACTATGACTCCAATGTGATATACATAAAGTTCTTAGTCATTGTCAAATGAAATGTTGTATGCTAGACCATGGAGAGCACACATGGAGCAATTAAAGGAAAGCATTGAAGTTGAATCGTATAGAGCGGTAAAGAAAAATGCAGAGAATATGATAGAATGGAAATTACTCCACGGACAAGCTCTTAAATGATGATTGGTTTATCTTGATTGGTGCTTTTCATAAGAAATTGTAACACTCATTGCATTTATCAAGAAAATCATCTCATAAGCCCACTGACCCAAATGATAGCCTTTTCCTTATCTAAGCATAACGTCAACTAGTCACGTTTCGATGGAGTTAATCGGAATAATCAGAGGAAACGTGTCTTATGAATTAATATCTCTCTTGTCTAAGATATTCCTCAATATATTCAATCTATTGCTTCTAAGGAACTGAGCGTTATAGACCCATATTATTAGAATATGATCACATGTATAGGTTCTAAGATTAGTTAGAATTTGCATATGTAAGACATTATGATGCCGCATAGGTGCTTTATGCTAAATTCATGCGCAAGAAACGTTCGTATTTCGTTGATACGGATGATTTTGAGATCAACTTATGTGCAAAGGTTAAAGATGGCATGGGAAAAACGATAAAGTTTTGTAGCATATTTGATGCCGTATTCCCAATCATCATAGATAATTGACCTCCGACTTACGAGTACCAGCCATACAGGTTTCTACCGTGCTAGATAAAATTAGTTTATCGTACACGTATAATTTCATAATAGCGCTTCATTCACTAAAGCGATACCTACGTAATCTCCAAATACATTGGCATCAGTAAATAAACCGCCGCCGAATATCTAACATTGACATTGATCGTGGATTACGCGGTCCGTCGAGTAAATCAAACGCCGATCGGTAACTTTGATTATGCGCTAAACCGTTTTTATGCCAATTCAATTTTAAGGCATCACACGGTAAACTTTAGTTTAGAAGCGTGAATGCGAAAATATTTGTGTCAATATGTAAATTTTACAAACAATGGATGCGTTTGTCTAAAAACTAAATCAATACATTTTAAGATTACCTCGATTATTAATCAGATAAAACTTACGTTGAACTTTACCTAGGAGTGGGAACCTGTGAGCAAATAAACGTGGATATTATTTTTTCCAGTGTAGATAAACACAAACAAGACAAAGTCTATTCGTATTTGAACCATTTGAGGTTCGTTAAAAATATGCCAAAATTCTCATCTCCGCATTCCACCGCTTGCGCGTGCGCACGGCGCCGTCTCGGCGACTCCAGCGCGGGATTCCCGACCAACTTAAGTACACGTCTTATTAACACTCCTAATGCTATATAAATAAGGCGCGTTTTATATTCACAGAGCGTGCTATATGATCGAAAGCCTCTCTGCCTCTTCCATATACGCGTTTTTTACAACAGTGACAAATTTTATTTCCACGCTAGATGCGATATGGCGCCAATGTGACGCGTTAATAACATCGATGTATGGAAATTGGTTTCTAGAAACGGTGATTGGTGTTAAGAAATTAAGTGTGTATTTGAAAACGGTCTAAAAGTGACTTATTAAGTTAAGAAAAAAATACTGCTTGTAGGTACTTTCTTGCTATAATTAAAGGCCTTCACCTGAAGACGATGGGACAAGGGCCCGATATTACGTATTACAGTACCCCCTCTTTTTTACGTAATTGCACTAATTACCTACTACTGATCAGTATTTTTTTTAGGTACTTAAGAATACGCCTCATGCAAGGTATTTTCAACAGCTTACACATGTTCTGTGTATCACCAGGCAGCGCATAATTTCAAAAAGAAAGTTTTTAACAAGATAGTGATTGATGATATGATTATATTAGTAAAGTGTCACGTGAGAATTTATGTCGTGACCTGTGTTTATTTTCTATTTTCGCATAATTAGTGCTAAAGTTATAACCTATTATAATATGTATATTCTTGTC
>JALPQI010027877.1:0-11510 GCA_025490895.1 Thaumatotibia leucotreta | reverse complement strand
TTCCCTTGTAGAACTGCGCAAGGTTTTCCCCCTTTTCGACATTATTTTAAGCAAAAATCTAAAGAAAATAACACGACAAACAAAGCTGGTTCAACACGGAACATAGTCTGACATTTGACACATGGACCAATTGGGTTGCCATATAAAAATCATAATGTTAGTTCCATTTTTCGCCACGACCATTCTCTTTCCGCACAGACTCTACTTGTTAGAACCTGAACCTGACGGCAACAACGATAAACAATATCCATGGGACCATCATAAGCCCACAAGTTTACTCGGTCTGGGATTTATTTCAAAAATACCTTTTTTTGCTTAGTAAAGAAACTTGTTATGTCCTTAGATTGCGAATTATACTCTGCCTAACTATCACTGTCAGTATAAAAAGGCGGCAAATTCCAATTTTCTATGGATAACTAACTCTTCGCGCCTTCATGTTTTGAATTTGGTGCCATTTTCTACTGACAGAGAAGGTTAAACAGAGTATTAGTGTCAGCAAAATTACCTGTCTCCATAAATATGTAGCCAGCAAGTGGATCGTGAGTATAAGACCATTCGAAGCGACAAATAATCTACTTTTAACGTAACTTGAGTCAGTAACATAAAACATGTACATTTATTAGGAGGGCAAAAGTGCCTATTCCATTACAAATTTGAGTTGACTATTTCATACACGCTATAGGTAGGTACTTTTGATGTCGATTGCATTATAAAGAACTAGAGGCGCAATAAGCTGAAAAAATGCCGTGTAGAGGTAGATAATTATAATGACATTAATGACTTATGCCTAAGTACTAATACTTATATGTAGGCAATATAAATATGTATTTTATCGATACCTCATTAAACCTATGTCCCATCCTTACTCTCATTATTTTTTTCGATATGTCTACGAGAGCTAGTGACGCCACTTGCTCGGATTCTGCAAAAACGCCATTGTATTGTGGGATGTGGGAACAGATTTAACACCTGTCCTGCCCCATGTGGCGTCTATAGATACACACCACGCCTGCAAATTGTGGTTTGGGAAAAATGATTTTTTAAATATCTGATTACTATTAATATGATTTCGTTTATGGCAATAAGTTACCTTTTTGTTGGCTTAATTATATGTTCTTCGCATTTTTTTTTTACTACAGGCTACTAAATCAATGGACATATCAGTGGCCATTGTGAAAAAGGGTACAACTCCCCGAGGCTTGTGAAAAAAACAAAAGTGTATGGTATATGGTTGTATACACAGTTTTCAACTATGGCCACATCAGATATGCATTCACGAAAATTACATTACAGTTTGTTCCCGATGAATTTATTAGGTATCTATTTATCAAGTTGCTCTCTACATAATGTTAATTAATTAGATACTTACTACCCCGATGAGTGCTCATAATTATGACACTTCCCTTCATTAAATAGAATCCTGATTGGTTGACCGCAGGCATTGAAATATTTTTGTACTCATTGTATTAATATTTACTCGTGTAATTGTTGCAAAAGGTGCGTAAACTAGGAATATGAAATGAAAAATAAATTATTTTTTCTTATTAATCACAACCTTATTTCTTACGGAGATCCATCACAGAAAAAACGCTTCCGAGTCTGACGCGAAACAATAAATTAAAAAAAAAGAGGCGTTCGAAATTGAAAAAAATGTAGGGTGTGGGAATAACGGACAGATGCTCTTCTACGCCGGATCTTAGACTCTTTCAATCAAAGTCTCACGATTAACCGCTATATCATTCATTAGATCTATGCACGCTCGCTAGTGTTTACCGTCAAGAAATAATCATACAACACATCAAGTGTAAGTACATACCTAATTTATTTTTGTGGCATGCAAGTATTAACTATCTACCTATACAAGAAAAAATGCTAACATATGACGTTAGGGGTTGTTTTCGATTTATAATATTAGATTCGTCTTACAAATAAAGAGTGATAGAACCGAAACTTTGAACGCAAAACCTTAACGAAAATTTGGATAATACGTACACGAACTATAACAGTATTATTATATTATTAACATTCAATTGTAGGTAGGTATATCGGCATCCATAACTTCCATATAAATGCCTCCTCGTTAAGTGTTTTCGTTGGTTAAGTTTTTATTTTCATGCGGTAAAAATTGAATCAATTTGAATAAGCAAACTGTAGTTTCAGAATGGGACATGAAAACAGCAAAATGTGCCAAACAGTATCGTAAGTTGTTCCAATTAATGTCACAAGTTGTGTTTAAGTTCCAGAAATAGAGAACTTAAAAGGGAATGTGCATCACATTGCCGCGGTGCAGCAATGGCGGTTCCATGAAACATTGTAACCCCCTCATTTCCTGTGCAGTATAATTATTATTATTACGCAGTACATTGTTATCGGCCGTGTGGTGACGGCAGTAAGAATACTTTTGTCGCCAACTCAACTCCTCCTGCGGGTATCGTAAGAGTCGATAAGGGATTGAAGTGTTACGGACCATTATTTGATAAAAGATTGATGATGGGTAGCAGTGGCATCATAGTGGACACATTACTGCGATCGCCAATCCGCTTGCCCAGCGTGGCGATTATGGGCATTTACCTCCTAAAGCGTCTATACGCATAGTTAATAGGAGAGGCCTACGCCCAGCAGCGGACTATAATAGGTTGATGATGTACAATATGTACATTGTTATAAGTCACTCTGCGCGACATGTTTCCGAGCATTATCCACCATTATCATTATCAGGCATCGAGTAGGTACTTGATTTACATTTCATATAATTGATATAATATATTATAATTACTAAGTACTTACTTAGCTTATAATATAACGTTCTTCTTGACATTTGTTACTATTTTTTTGTGGAACAAATCAAATGACTTTATAATTTCAACATTTTAATTCGTATTTTTAAGTAGTAACACTACTATGTACAGTCACGTCTAATAATATGTATACATTTCTGAACGTATGTCAAAGGCATAAGGTTCTTAATCGTATACATATTATTAGATCCGATCGTACGTTCTATACCATTCCTCAGAAGAATCTAAAAAAAATAAACAATTATGGCTGACTTTTCATAGCATTTGACGTCTTCGACACATACCGTGAAACACATTCGCAAATATACATATTTTTACGTTAATACTAATAAATATCAATAATTTTAACAGAAACTGTATGTGTCAAGGTCTTAAGTTGTAAATAAATCCAAGAATGTGTTCTAAAATTGCGTGATTACGAAATAATGCAAGTTTTTATGTTTGCTTACATTTTTTTGGATTGTATTAACGAATGGTATACATCTAATATTTATAAGATTATAAGTTCCACAAAGAAGTTTTATGACAAATTGAAAACCCAATACATAGAATAATGAATACCAAAGCAAGAAGCAAATGCATTGAAAAATCTGTGCTCAAAGCTTTGTACTGAATACTTGACTTGTGGCAGCCAGCTTCCGGCGCACGAATAGAGCAGAGACAATGTCAAGTTCGCGCGGAAGGGTGCGCCTGCGCCGCGTGCGCACGCGCCGGATGTGACGCCGTTGTTAACCCTTTTGTATGTACACAACAAATAGGAATGTACCGAAGAGAAGCTTCCTAGATTGGGAATGTACTAATTTATTTTTATTTGAAATGGCCTTTTGTCATAGCCTAACAATAAGTTGCAGAACATTCTCTAAAGTACGGGAATATACTCGGAAATTTCCGAGAATTTTCATGAGAATTTAAGATTAAGTTCTCATTGTGAATGTTTCCATGAGAACTTGTAAAAAAATTGTAAGCACCAAGCCAAGCCGAACAAAGTGCCAACAATACTCTTATTTAGAAACAAATTCGAAGATAATTAGTTCTTGGTTTCTAGTTTTTGTTTTTTTTTTTGTAGCGGTAATCGTAAGTTAAATATGTCAATTCATTAAATTATTTTAATTTTTCGGTTAAAATTTAAGTGTTTTGGTTTTATATAGCGGTGACCAAGAGGAACAAACCTATCAATTTTTTTAATTTTAATACGCGTAGGTAAGCAACGGAATAATGTTATACAGCCTTATATGAATTTATACTCAAAAATAAATTCTTACTAGTAACTATTACATTCTATTAATACTTTTATGTTTTTTCTTACCTCTCATTCGTAATAAAAAGTAGAGTGTTATAAACTCGGGTGAAACTTGAAAGGCACCCATTTCCGACTCTCACTATTGGCGTGAGCAATGAAAACTGTTTTGAATAATATTGTATTTCACAATTGAGTAAACAAGTCATAAATTATACCTTAATTCATTACAATGGTTTTGCCATGATTAGATTGCTTGTAAAATTTGAATTGCTGAGAACATTCTCTATGCAAGTTTCGCAACTTATGAAACTTCTCCTCGGTACAATGCTATCATAGCCACAGACTAGACAGCAGAGACGCGGCCTACGATGGAGTTAGTTCGCCCAGAAATTAGGGCCAATTTTTTTGGCTCAATTCCAAGTGTAAGTAACCAATTTCTAGAGTGATTTCCATAACGATAGAGACGTGTTCAGATATTTATGAGCGCTCCATACGCTACGATATATCTGATGGTGACAGCGTGGTGGGTTAGCAATGCATAGTACAGCTAAGGAATTTTAGGAACACTGAATTTGAACGGACCTCACATTTAACTATTGGCTTTCCTTTTGAATTATCTTATCTTAAGCGTGAAAACCTGCTTATTGTTTTAGAAACTTTCAAAGGTTTTTCGATGGTGAAGCTTATACTGTTTGAGTTCTCGTATCCGAAGAGGTCGTAAAATGGCCCGTAAACCAGGGCCGACCATCCGCGACCTTATAGAACAAAGATCACTTATCTTGGGTGGTCCGGTACAGTCAGCGATAGTTTGTTCCGCACAGAAAATGTTCTAGTAATATATAGCCTATACCCATATACATATAACTGGGTGAATATCTGAGCGTTTCAACCGCTTAATTTTGGTGGCATCATTTTGCCGAAGTTTCTAAACTTTATGGAAAATATTGTTTCTAAATTTTTCGAAAATCCCGCGCAGCTCGAAGGTGTTGATACATTCTCTCGCCAGTCTGCCTGCGACCACGGGTGTAACGTCATGCCCGAAACGTCAGGATATAATTAAACGTAAGTTTACGCGATTAAGATCCGTTTGTCTTTAAAATATGAGTGATAATCGTGAAAGTTTAAATCAATATAGCGAATGCTCGTTTGGTTTAAATGCACCTTTATGCATAGGTAATAGGAGAGCCTTTTCAGCAGTTGGCTAATGTGGGCTAATGATGTGATAATGTTAGTAAAAATAAGGGCTGCGTCTTTACAAAGAAATACAAATTATGATTACTTATTGAATATTATAATCGAAGTCGACTGTATTTCACCGCGAGTAAAACAAACCCTCGGTCCGAACTGAACTCTTAGACACTTATTGTAAATAAACTACGCTTCTGGAATAGCTTTGTACTCCTGTATTCAAGGAATCGATTTGTGAAAGAACAAGTCATACTCGTATAACTTTTATACTCTCAGACCGAAAGACATCTAATCATGGCACCTGTTATATTTATTACGTCCTAAAAGTCATGCGTGGATCCGAAAATGTATTGAATTGACCAGCGCCGTCAGCACATCTTGTGTTTGACAGCAAAATTTGCAATGTGGGTTTTTACTTTTTCCCTAAATTACGGTGCAGGACGATCCATCTCTTACTAACCATCCTGTACAATAGGCAAACAGTAACAGTAAAACCGCGATCATCCGATCATTCGAACGAGACAGCGCTCGGTTAAGCCTTTCAATTATCCGAACGCTACTGCGAAAATGGTAGCAAAATTGTTTCATTACTATACCGTCTTTACACCCGAGAGTGTCAAGACATAGGCGTACGAGTTACGCTGCTAGTAAGTAAAGTAGGTACAATTATCTAGATATCGAGCTTGAAGATACACAATTTCTTTATTGAACGCTGTTAGTCCTCGACACTTTTTCATAAAGGTGCTATATAATCGCAAAAAACAACTTTCTGATTATCCAAACTGCTAATCCCAATGATATGAGTTCAGATAATCGAGGTGTTTCCTGTAATTTAAAACCTTTCTCTTTAGAAGACATTTGCGTCAATTTAAAACTTACAAAGCACAATGTTCCTCCCATATCGCATTACAAACACGCTTATCAATCTTATTACTTTGTATTCAGTTCGTTTATCAAAATCAGCGCGTTGTGTACAATGTACATGTTGAGCCGCCCGCCCACGGGTGGTGGGCGGCGAGTAAGGCCTTATTGGGCCATAAGGTCCGTAGCCGGCCCTTTGAAGGGCCAATGTAATCATGTTTGACGCCTACTGATATGTGTTAGATAAGCTAATGAACGAATAATAGCTGATAATAGGGTTCAGTTATTATTTAATATACTTACTGTTATTTTTTTGTTCGACCAGAAATACTACTATTGCTGCCGTGGTCGTAGTGAGCAGTCGTCATCATAATATCAGTCGAAATACGTCCACGACTGGAAACAGGCCTCCCAGACCGGTCGTGTCATCCTCATCCAACGGACTCCTGCGACCTACAAGTTATCAATCCACCATGTAGTGTGGAGGAACAACAGTAATCAAAAGTATCTACGCATCAAAAGGGTCATAAGGGTTATTCTGATAAATATTAACAACTCGGGCTAAATACTTACTCCTTAATCATAAATTTATCCTAACTTAGCGCCGATAAGATAAGTACTATTTATACCTTTCAGGATTATCAATAGTATCAATACATATGTCTATACGACCGGAAGGGATAAACAACAATACTTAAAATAAGATTTTAAGCTAACATCGGGTGCTCGAAATCCAACGTGTAGTACGTGGTAAATAACCCGGTTTAAATTGTAGGTAATAATAAAATTACCAATACTTATTGGCGTACTAAGTTAGGAGACGTTTATGAGAAAGGAGGTTAACTGGGTGCCAAACGATCTAATTGGCGAAAAAACAAACAAACATGCAGTAGGTAGTTGAAACATTCACGTAACAGATAGAACATTTTCAAATAAGTACCACGTAAATTCGTTCATTACACGAAATGTGATTCGTCGAAATTCGTTTATTTCGTAGAGTGGGGGATAAAATGAGCGAATGCTCGTTTGGTCTAAATGCACCTTTACGAAACTACTCAGAAATGGTAGACGGTGCGATGCCTCTCCCTTTGACCTCCCGTGGGTGCGCCCACGCCGCCCCACATTTGGTGAAATAGACAACCGCGGAGCTTTACATGCGTATAAAGACTTATTTTATTACATTACCGACGAGTTTGGGCATATCGTAAAGAATTGGTTATGAATATCAAATCATGGCTATGGCTTCCTTTTTTGAAATTGTTTGTGGTTAGAGGTCAAATCTTGGACGATATGCGATTGTTTTAGTTTTCGTAAATACTTTTAAACACAAAACTCTTGGAGAATCATCATCATCATACTAAAATAATATTTTATACGGGTTATCCACGCTTTTAAGGCCAAAGCTACTCGACATGTTTCGCTCCGTACATGAGGAGCTTTATCATGAGACAATCGCCATGGCATGAAGCACAATTTTAGAGTAAAATTAAGAACAAAGAAGTCACAGCAAAATACTTATTGTATAGTACGTATGTGTATTTCTATATCAAAAATAAGGGCTCGTACTTAATCCGCACGTGTCATAAATTATCAGAATACAACATGTTTTCAACCATATACAGTGTGGAAATTAAACTCAGGCCCTGGAGGAAAACTACTTTAAATCCTTAAGCTAGCTCATTTTACTTATAGGAGACGTTCCTTTATTTTTGAAAATAATAAAATCTGCACTAAAAGATTTTTTTAATTATCATTTTTATTTATTAGTTAAATAATTTAAGTGTTACAAAAGTGATAGTAAAATAAAGTTGATGTTAGATTTAACGATTATTTTTATTTTTAAGACCAAATATTTGTTAGAGAAACTTTATCCTGAATATATTATTAGGTAATACTACCGATTAGTATAATAAAATAAAGAGTGTTTTTTTTTAATTTTAGTTGGTTAGAGTCCCGGGCGAAGCAAGCGAGTTCAGAAAAAAAATTTAATGCAGATTTGTTTCTTTTCAAAAATAAAGGAATGTCTCCTTTAAGTAAAATGAGCTACCTAGCTTAAGGATTTAAAGAAGTTTTCCTCCAGGGCCTGAGTTTAATTTCCACACTGTATATTATGTAGGTACAAGTTATATGTATATTTTGATCACCAAAGTCATTAATAACTGTCATTAAGAATCCTTTAAGAGCTTTAAAAAAGCTTCGAAATTACCTCCATAACAAGTTTTAATTGACAGATAAAATTATGCGAATATTTTTTTAAATAATTGATTGTCAACTTGCGAGCAACCTTTAATAAATCTCGTTCAGTATTACAAAGAATGAAGTATTTATCCGACGTTCATCATATTTCGACCTTACTGATCGATAATACAGTTTATATTAATAGTGATCGATGAATGCACTTGTAAGGTATCACAATATGCTCTTGCGCAACCATTAAGGGTTCGAAGGCCAAGGAGAGGGCGGATTGCGACCATATTTGGTTTGTTTACCAACATGATTCGATTACCAAAAGCGGTAGGCGGGAGATCGTTGAAAGATTAGGTTTGACATTATAGCATGTTATAATCATATGCAATAGATTACGTGGGTGCGGACTTGCCTCAATATCCTGTCAGAGATATACCGAAAGGTGTTCAAATCTAATTACATCAGATAAAGCATTAGATATCAAGATATCATTTCTTGCATTTACAGCAGAATTCTCTAAGAAATAAAGGATGAAATTATAAATATTGGATGTCATATGACCAAAGAAAAAACGACCAAGATCACCAACGTCCGAGGTGGGGATCGAACCCACGTGCTCAGCTTTCGCGGCTGATGCCTGTACTGTACCCTGCAGAAAATTGGCTGGTGGTTGCTAAGACCTAGTGGCCGAGGTCTTAGCAACCACCAGTCAATTTTCTCGGGTATATGCAATCCCTTACAAGGCTAGGTGCCTTTGGCGCCAGTAAATAAATAATTTGATTTGTGCTTTCACAATACGTTCTAACTAAAGGATGACAGTTAAGGTAAAAGTACCTACCACTGCTCGACGTTGTACTAATTTCAAAGTGACAAGGTTTAAACTCGAATATCGAAAAAACATAGCAATCGTCGGTAAAATGCATATAGCTAACTTTACTATGATAGGATACTACTAATAGGTACGGAGGCTGACTAATAAATATCTGTATTATAGCATCTCTCTTTCTCTCCTTGGCAATTATTATTCCCATCTGATGGTGAGGTCTGCCTTCCTCGTCTTCTCTTTTCACTTTGCCCTGTCTTCAGAAACATTGCAGCGCTTCAGGTCTTCCTTGATTAAGTCCAGCCATGTCTTTTTGGGTTTCCCTCTCCTTCTGGGTTCTCTACTATCTACTACTCAGCGTCAGCGTCCGTAGCCTAGTTGGTAGTGACCCTGCTTACGAAGCTGGAGGTTTCGGGTTCGAATCCCGGCGAGGGCATTATTTGTGTATTTGTTTATCACAAATATTTCTTTATTTGGTAATGGTTGTCTATGTATCTATCTATTATATATCGTCGCCTAGTACCCACATCACAAGCCTTAATTGACCTTACCGTGGGACTAGGTCGGTTTGTGTAAGATGTCCCAAGATATTTTTTTATAATAATAAAAAATATATGTATAATACATAATAACTACTGTACTACTATCTGTACTAAAGCATAAAGACGTAATCTGTGCCATGAAAACTAGGCGAGTTGATTGAATGCATGTATGTGCAATTGTGCATGTGTACATAACGCAAGAGTAAATAGCTTGAGGTATCGCAAGTTCATTATATTGCATTCAGAGTTGAAGTTCCATCTAATAATATGTATACATAGCTGACGTGTAAGGCATTCGGATTAAAATTGTTTATATATTTAAGAACCGATCATATTATACTATGACTACTCAATACTCAATCGCGCCCGGCCATTGTATAGCAACTATCGCATCTACATGCGATAAGATGGTCAGGCGTGTTCCGGTATGGGACGACATCGACATTTTATCAAGAGCTAAATAAAATATAAATGTTAGATGTCATATAATTTCGCGGCTAATACCTAGGCATCTAATACCTAAATTGATATACACAAAAGTCTTACTACTTAAAAAATCCAACTCAAATAAATATTTAACAAAAACTATTTGTGTTGTTCCCAAAAATATCTAAATACAATAATTAATAAATATAATAAGTATTTAGTTAGTTCCTCAATCAATCAATTAATCAATCAAGTAGATGTCCCGAGTTAGGACCCGTGTGAGTTGACATTAATTATAACGACATTTCTATAGAAAAATCTCATACGGTTAAATATCTTGGCATAACAATTGACGAAAATTTAAGTTGGAAAACCCATGTCGAAATTGTTTGCTCTAAACTTGACAAATTTGTGTACGCGCTGAGGAAACTTAGAAATACTGTTTCTATTCAAGCAGCAAAAACCGCCTATCATGGATATGTCTCGTCTGTTTTAAACTACGGGCTTTTACTTTGGGGTAACTCTGTCGACATCGAAAAAGCGTTTATTAGGCAAAAAAAGTGCATCCGTGCAATTGCCAATGCTTGGATTCCAGACAGCTGTAAACCTCTGTTTGAGGAATTTAATATTTTGCCTCTACCATGTATGTACATTAAAAAAGCATGCCTGTTTGTAAAACAACACCCTGAACTCTTTAAAAAGAGGAGTGAGGTATTTGCGGGAAATCGAAGGGCGCAATACAAGGATTTGCTATACCAGCCTCCATCTCGTTCTTTCATATATGGCAGGAGGCAGGAACTCCTACAATATGTGCATAGTTATATTCAATAGCCTTCCTTACGAACTAAAACAAATAGAAGGAAAACAATTTAGAACTAGGATTACAAGGTGGCTGTCTGAGAAATGTTTCTATAGCGTAAGTGAATTCTTAGATTATAAAGATACATAATTTTGCACATGACATTTTTATTATTATTTTTTATTTATACATATAATTACATTGAATAATACTTTCGACATCCATTTTTTAATCACTGCCCTATTATCTTCTATTTTAATCTTATGTCTAATGTCATAATATCGAATTTAATTTATTAATTATTCCTAAACATTGTTTGATTATTCGATTATCGTTTTATTATTTAAAAGGACACTACTGATTGTATACTGATACATTTATATTCTACCACCTTTGTAAACACGTGTTCTAGCAAATAAAATTTCTGATTCTGATTCTGAGGGCCGGTATTATGTGTAACAGAAGACAATATATAAAAAGTCGTCGTTTAAAGATGCATTTAGACCAAACGAGTATTCGCTCATTCTATCCCTCACTCTACGAAATTCGTTCGTTACACAAAACCTGATACGTCGAAATTCGTTGATTTCGTAGAGTGAAGATGAGCGAATAGTGATAGAATGAGCGAATGATCGTTTGGTCTAAA